>JACEFZ010006839.1:0-122259 GCA_014155875.1 Cepaea nemoralis
ATCCCTCAACCACACATACCTTAACCACACATCCCCCACCCTCACACACCCCACCCACATACGCACACATCTCCCCACCCATACACACATCCCCCACACACATCCCCACCCACCAACACATCCCCCATCCACAAACACAAACACACTCACCATCCAAACACACCCCGACCACCAACACACATCCCCTCCCACACACATTTTCCACCCGCACACACATCCACCACCCATACATTCATCTCCGACATATATTCACCCACTCACGTACTCATCACTCAACTACTCACAGCTACAAATCTCCCACCCACCCATCAACACATACACCTCCCATCTACCCACCCACACTGACACACCCCCCACCCACCCAGCCAAACACCCCACCCACCCAGCCAAACACACCACCCACCCAGCCAAACACAGACCCCCACCCTCACAGACAGACAGACAGACAGACAGACAGACAGACAGACAGACAGACAGACAGACAGACAGACAGACTGACCGACCGCCCGCCCGCCCTCCCTTCCGCGAGCCGGTCGTTCAGGAAACAATAGCAATTTTTTAAATTTGTTTGTTTGCATATCTTTTACAGGACATCGTTGTCAACATCAGCATCTTTCAGCTGATTGTTGATTTCTTGGCAAGATTACGCTCAGTAGTTTGCCATCTCTTTCTGAGCGGCCGGCTCACATACCCCGTAAGTCACCAACGTGGCGAGAACAGCTACCGGTTCTAGCGCAAGTTACGTTCCTCGCGTGGATATACGGGATTTCGGAGAAAGTCGCTAACGAGGCCAGGGAGACAAGCAATGCCAAATTCAATCAATCATGTGCCATGCCGGAAAGCGTGTGTGGTCATGACTCGCCATTTCACTCGATCACCAGAGTCGTGAATCAGCTCAGTGGTCCTGTCTCGTCCATGCCATGTGGCCAAGACATCCAGGTATTTACTTCTCGGTCTTCCTCTTGGTCTGTTCCCTTCGATTTTGCCAGTTGTCACTAATGTCACAATTACTGAACGTAAAATTTGCCAAGACATCAACAGCAGTTGAAAAATGCTTGTTTTGACTGCAGTGTCCTGTAAAATGGTATGCGAAATAAAAAATAAAATAAAATAAAAAATTACATTATCTAAATCATCGTCATCATCTTCCACTTTTACGGTGAAGGGTCGTGGGGAGGAATAATTGGTGTTCCAGGACCTGATAATTGGCACTGGATAGTGTCATTCCGTGTTATTGTACACTGTCTGTAATATCGTCATTTCATTTTCTTCTCGGGCGTCCTCTTGCTCTCGTAGCAGTTCTTCTGTGATGTAGGGCCAGTGCTGGTAGTTGATGGTGTTGCATTCTAACGAGTTGGCCAAACCATTTGATCTTCTGTTTTTCAATATATGTGGCACAAGCCGTTGATCCCACTGTCTGTTTCGAATGCTCCGTCTATTCTGCCATCTTTTGTTATACTTACAAGATATTTGAATTCTTTAACTTGTTTCAGGGATGTGCTATTTATCAATGTACTTAATGGACCAGGAGATCTGCTAACTTTCATTACTTAAGATTTGGCTGCAGTTATATTAATATTATATCTGCTGCATGTTAAACTCGACTTATTAATATGATTGTGCAGTCTGACCGTGTCGCTGTAAAACAGCTGTAAACAATATTCATTTAACAATGTTTTTTTCCCTATATAAATGTAACATGCACAATGATGAACAAAAGATGAGTGATTGAAAGGGCCGAATGTAAGATTGGACTGCATGCCAAATTTGTGACCCTTTGAAAATAAAGTTGGTTCGTTCGTTCGAAGTCATATTCCTCTACTGCACACCCGGCGCTAAGAAAATAACAATCTTTCAGTTGTTTTTGTATGCCATATTCTGTTCTCTTCCACCTGATGTTATCTATTTGCATAGATATTTAAACTTCCGAACTTTCACAGAATTATCACCACTCAAACACAGAAGCTGAATCTCTTCAGGTGCATACTACAGTTATTTATTGTATGAAGTGAATATATGAATAATAATTAAGCTAAAATAATTAAATTACATAATGACAGTTATTTGAATCAGGAACATCTGCTATCTTGGAAGTAACACCAGTTACTTTAATTTAACATATTGACACAATCTGTTTCTTTGAAATTCCATTACTTCTGTCTTTCTATTATTCAAGCTGACGCCAATTAATTTCAATGTCTTCAACCACAGTACTAATGTTTTCTATACTTCCTTATGACATTTTGCTATAACAACGGTGTCATCGTGACAACGTAAGTTATTGACATTATGACCACCAACCGTGATCCCTGTCATATTTTCTGTTGATCTCAATATATGCTAAATGAATAATGAAACCAAACAAGGATATGTCACATATCTTCGCCTGGTACCATTCAGTACACACTGAACTGTTCTTAAATGGTTGTTGATTCTTAAATCTCTCTTTGCTGCCACCATTTGCACTTTACTATTATTCGCAGATCATCATCATCAATGTTTAATTGTTCTAGTAATTTGATTATTTCCTCATGTTTCACATTGTCAATTGCTTTTATGTAGCTTATGAAGCCTGGGCGATCATACCTCTCAACAAACTGCGATCTCCGATTGAATGGATCTATTCGTGTGTTGACTCCCTTCGGTGCCATGACACAAAAATGTCAAGAATCTTTTCACGGTGTCTTCCTCTATCTCTCTTTCATAATTAATTTTCGCATTCTTCTATAAAACCACATCTCCAAGGCTTCCCGGGATTTTCTCACCTTTCACTAATTGTCCAGGGTTAGCAGCCGTATGTTAAAACTAGTTCTATTTAACATTCCAGAACTCTTTTTCTAACATTCATGGACAATGACTTATTTCATAATACGTTCTTCATTTGACAGAATGCTGTGTTTGTTTTCCTATTCTGTCCTTTATCTCAGTGATTCATCTTCCGTCTGATGTTATCAATGTGCTTAGATATCTGAATGTCTGCACTTGCCCCAAAATAACTGCCTCTACTTTAATTGCACATTTAGCCACAATCTATTTCTTTCATATCACCATGACTTCTGTCTTTCTATTATTCAAGCTAAGGCCCATTTTTTTTTGTTTACAAAAACTGTATATATATAGTTTCCTATGGATACCTCTGATTTGTTGCTATACAACATTATTTTATACTCGCATCCTCAACACATCCACATTGTTCATCACCAACATCTGCTATAATATTGTTTTTTACTGTTCTCATAAACATCCCCAGTAACTGCTTTGTCACATTACACGGAAGAATTACTGATTTTTTCATCCTAAATCGCATGGTTTCCTTGGCAGGGCTGAAAATAGGGATTGTAATAGGTCTAGCAAATGGGAGCTGCGACTTAGGTGCAGTGAAGAATTTCACACTTCCCCAACATATGGAGTCCAGGGCTCGAAATCAGCTTCAGGCGATTTGGCAGCAGATCGCCTTACGTTGATTTCTATGGTTTGGGCATCGGTCGTTCAGAAAGTAATGAAAATTTACTGAAGGTTACAAACTGACAAGTAAATCACAAACAGTCAAAACACTGAGCTTGATTGCGACGTCCTGTAAAGGATGTGCAACTAACTTTGACATTAAGCAAACACACATTGAAGTCCTGGGAAGCTAAGAATATTGTATCTGCAGCTGGACGACACTGTAAAACATAGCTAACTCAACCATGTTGGTTACATTACAAGACACGATACTGCTTTAAAAATGGTATAGGAGAGATATAATGCCGTCGGCAATCATGATAAAGATAAGCATGCATGCAGACAGCAGAGAGATACAGATCTGTGCTGTGTGTACCACGAATCGCGTACTGTGGGTCTACAAGATGTGGACTGCGCCAGGCCATGCAGCCAGTAGGGTTAGTGTCAGGTTCTTACATTTAACAGTAATTAAGGCTCGTGTGACCTAACACATGTGAGACAAACACAGTCACGGAATGACTTGACGTGACACACTGCAACACTAAGTTAAACACTTTATTTACACTTCACACGCAACACAATCAGATCTGGCATCTCGCCATTACAATGTCTATACAACAATACAATTAGTCATTGAATCAATACAATAGATGCACTCACAGACCTATACCACAGCCGCACAGTCTCCTATCCTCTCACAAGGTTTACAAGCAATCGGCATTCAGACATCTCAGTCATACGAGCTTCTCTCAGACCCGTCCGTACTGTCCGACAATCCCAAGCCTGTCTGGCGTATCTCGCTGTGAGCACTTCCAAGCGGAATCGTGTCCCTGCGTGGATTTCCTGCGTCACGCATGTACTGGCTTGACCGCTGCCTGGTTAGTCCCTCTCACCGGCGAACCTGTGGACAGGGTGATAGTATTCGCCTGGCGCCGATAACGACGCCGCGGCACAACTACAGTGGAGATTATAACAGTTATGATCAGCTAACCTCGCCCAGGAGGGGTGAAAAATAATAATTAGGGACCTGCCGATGGCCCGCAGACTACACAATTCAACCGGGAAACCGTGACCGCGAGATCATGGGTCTTGGGGGATCTGGCTGGGCAGGGGGATGGACTCCCCGTGGTCATATATGTTCTAAACCTGTGACTGGCCTTGCAAGCCGACAGTGGATGTTTATATTACTAGTAGAAAAATTAAGCAGCATTGAGAATCATCGACTATTTCATATTGTAATATTTTTATTTCAAAACAACAACAAAATAAAACATTCCGAAGCATGAACCTGCTATGGGTAAGCATGAATTCGTGGAGGAATAGGTCATAGGTCTTTCCTCTGCTGGCGAACGACGAACGCAGGAGTCGAATACTCATCTAACGGTGCTCATGACATTATAAGTGAATCCAACTATTGACTACACTAAGGCGCCCGCCTTAACTGATTCAGTGCCAAAATAGTAGGTTTGGTCCAAACAAACAAGGTACACAATGAAATGAACCAGTATTATAACGTAAATTTACATTCATCGAGCATCGAAATTGCGGAAGATGCAACGATACGAAACAAATAACACGATGACCCTAGTATAGCGCTATATAATCCTTCTGTCCAAATGGGAGGTCACATGTGGTAATATATTATCCTTCGGTACTGCATCAGTTATCTTGTAAAGGTTACTTGTTCTGGGAGCAAATTCCCTAATCACCGAACCGACGTGTGCAATTCTGCTTGACGACATGTGTGTCAGAGCCGTGCCTGGAGCCGCGACAGCGCTGTAGCTAACACGCTAGCCTGCCGGCCTGGTGGTCACGTGTTCCATTTCCCATCGAGGCCAATTATGTGTAAACGACCTGGGCTCCCAGGCTGACCCAAATTAAAATCGATACCAGGAAATGTCTTGGAAAGTAAAGGTGCCGTCATTATCTTGACCACATTACCCACGGAGTGCTGATTTTCAATAAAACATGGGGTTAGCACCACATACCCAATGCGTATCAAAGTGTGTAAAAAGACCATTCATATTTTACACCCACTGTTCACGAGAAGTTACTCAAGACACTGACCATAACCTTCATAATTAGGGAGTCTCTGTGGCGAAGTGGTCAAGCCGTTTGACTCGGGCTCCGAAGGTTGTGGGTTCGATTCCGGGTCGTTCCTTTGGTTCACGAGTTAAATTTTTCGGAGACTCCTGTGGGTCGTTGCTAGAGCTACGGAGTTCGTGCTTTGTGCGACGCTTTCCGCGCTGCGGAAAGAGACTGAGCCATATGGGATAAAACCCGGTGCAATGAAGTCGACCCTGTCGACTTTTAAGCGACTTTTAACCATAACCTTCACTTCTCCCAGGACTCATTAAGTTCACCGAAGTGCCATGTCTACGGACCGATAAGCTCCTTGTCATCGTTTCCCTATTGGAATAGAGAAAGCATTGTACTCCGGATGTCTGGACAGACCTGACACGGCTTAATTTACATTTTACCAATCTGTATTCGTTAGCATTGCCATCAGGAGGAAATGAAAGAACAGCGATTTACGGTCATACAAAAGCCGAAGATCCCCGGCAGATAGATTTTGATACGCAAGTTACCTCAGGATAAACTCATTTATTTCAGAGACCTGGACATGAGTTGTCAGGAATTCTTAATTTGGCACGAGCGTCTGGGCTGAGAAACCGGATCTTTACCAATACAATGAATGAACATCTCTCTCTCTCTCTCTCTCTCTCTCTCTCTCTCTCTCTCTCTCTCTCTCTCTCTCTCTTCTCTCTCTCTCTCTCTCTCTGTCTCTCTCTCACACACACAATATGAATCTCTCTCTCACTTTATTACTCACTTACTCACTCAGTCACACACACACACACACACACACACACACACGAAGAGTAGACGGAAGGCTTTACTAGAACACGATAACAAGCAACAAAATGGACGTTGCGGCTATCCTCCGTCAGCACACAAACAACAATCACACACCGATACAATTTACATGAAAAGCACTACATGAAAATATAAATATACAAGTTACTGATCGGTTTCCGTGTTGTGGACTGGATACGTGTTTCATTACATCCGCGTGCATGATTCCAACAAAGCGACTGATTTACCAAGAACATTATGTCCATAATGTGTGAGCATCTAGGGAGGTGGAGAAGCGCACTGATTTGCACGCTTATTTACCGGTACCGTGGTCATTCGTTCAAACCTCCATCGGAACCAATGTTTGTTTATTTGTTGTTGTTGTTGTTGTTGTTGTTGTTGTTGTTGTTGTTGTTGTTGTTGTTGTTGTTGTTGTTACATTGACAAGAGCTCACAGATAGTTACTTAGATGCATATCCTCTACACGACTTTTTAGACAACCACATCATTTTTTGGCTCTTTATTTCTTGTCAAGTTTACGTTCAGTAGTTTTCCATTGCTTTCTGAACGACCGGCACCCATACTATTTCATTAAAAATATCAACGTAAGACGGTTTGCTGCCAGATCGCCCGTAGCTGTGTTTCAAACGAGGTATGCGGGATTGCGAATTGCGTCCGTAACCCCTTCGCCACAGAGTAGACTCTCCCAGACGGAACCAGCATAAAATACATGCCAAGATATTTACTGGAAGTAAATCGGGGCAAAGCTATATTGACCACATCACGTGTCTAATGTCGATTGACTTGTACAAATATGCGTTAGTACTAGATACCCATTATGCTTCAAAGATGTGTGAAACGCATCTTAGCTCAACTGTTTTTCTATCTTTGGGAACAGCCACATATGCTCACTAAAATACATACAATAATGACAGAGCAGACTTAATCTATTCATCTCTGTCATGTGCTCTACAAAGTGATGGCGGCCGGCGTGTTTGTCCACAACCATTTATTTTCTTTGTTTTTACAAAATATATTTTTTTTCTCACGATGGCTATGTTAAAGCACACAGATTGATAACATATAAATTAAACCATCTCATGCTATAAACAATTAAATGCGCTATCTCGTAACACCAAGATCACAATATACAAAACACTGATTAGACCAGTTGTGCTGTATGACTCTGAAACCTGGAGTACAACTAAAGGAGACGAAGCCGCCTAGTTAGAAACCTTTGAGAACAAAGTCTTAAGACGCATCTTTGGGCCCATTAGGGATACACACAGTGGAGATTGGAAAAGAAGAAGCAACAAAGACATTTATAATCTGTTTAAGTCCCCGCTAATCACTGGTATCATGAAGGCTAATAGACTACAATGGCTGGGGCATATAGAAAGAATGGAAGATAATAGGGAAACAAAACTCGCTTACACTCAGGATATAAATGACCGTAGACCCCGTGGTAGACCAAGAAGACGGTGGAGATATAATATATATACAGACCTACAAGCACTTGGAATCAACAACTGGCAAGAGATGGTCAACCAGAGAGACGAATGGAGACAGATTATATCTGCAGCAAAGAACCTCAATGGCTCGGAATGCTGAAGAAGAAGAAGATGCTATAAACATGATAAACAATAGAAAATAACACAAGGTAATGCAGCTTTACAGAATACAATAACGGAAAACACAGGACGTTTTGACGACTAGCCTTCATCAGCAGACAAATGCATACACAAAACACAACATATAATCACATAGAAGACTCTCTAGTGACTACAGTAGGGCATAAGGATGAGATGAGAAGAGTGAAAATTGAACAAGCAATGTGGCAATTATCTTAGAATCCCCGGCTGTTATTCATAGGACAAAATTATCCGTGAAAGAAAAGATAATATTAAAATGCCTTTTACAATAGCAGCTTTAGTCCAGGATACCGGTAATATTTTTTTAAATATATTTTCTTTTTGCCCTCGATCGCTTTGAATACAAACACAGTCCATACACATGCTACTTCTTCTACTGCGCTGGGCTTATTTTTGTGTGTGGATTAGCTTTTCTTATCACCTGTCTCTCTCGTCTTCAGAAGAACCCACTCTGACTTCAGAGGTACTTGTAATTTAAGTCCCCAAGTCAAGGACGAGAAGTCAACAACGCATTGACTAGACGTTGTGGTACCATATACCAGGCTTTCTTAGACTACACAATCCATTAACTTTCGATATGATCCACAAGCACTCTTGTGCCTCTTATTATAGGGCTATCCGTGTACATAATTTCATCACCTGGCGCGAACTGTCGTGAATCAAACCCTATTCAGTACAGCCTAATGGCAAATCCGTGAAGTCCGGTCCAATATGATTATGACCCCGCACAAGTCTGACATTTGGAATTCCGGTCCCCAACATGGCGGATAGGCATTTGAACTGTTAAGGCCTCTAGAGTGTTTATGCTTGTGGCTACGGTTTGCTTTCGCATTTTCCTCATGTTGGAGTGGTAGTGCATGGTTCCGTCGTCCTGCTACTGAGTGAGTGAGCTGAGAATTTCGTTTGGAATGTTATTACATCTGTCCGCGGTTGTTTGTAGCGTGAACTGCATGTTCGGAAATATAGCAGCCGGTTGTCGCTGAACTGACTGGTTTGCCTTTTCGGTTCACGACTGCATTTTTCAGGAGACTCCCGGGAGTCGTCGCTGGAGCTACGAAGTTCTTGCTTTGTGCGGCACTTTAGGCGGGTCGCCCTGCGGAAAGAGACCGAGCCATATGGGATAAAACCCGGGTCAATAAAGTCTTTCTGGTGACTGCCGATTCCATCAAAGATGAACTGTATTTTTCGTGGAGGGCTTTTGTGTTGTCATTCTGACGGTGAAATTATGCACAGTGTACCTGTGCGGGCTGTTGCCTTGACGAGACTCCTGTCTGTTCCACTTTTCACATTGGGCAATGAGGAGCATTTTGTGTGATATTCACTGGCACAGGAACGAAGCATAATGGGGACGACCCGTTGCCGTGAAATTGGAACCGCGACTAACTAACTGACTGACTGACTGACTGACTGACTGACTGACTGACTGACTGACTAGCAGGTATGACTTTTTTCTGGAATCATGATCCTTTCATTTTCCTCTCCCAATGTTTTCAAGCATATACATTTCTCTGATTGTATCATCTGCCAGATTCATCCATGACTTTCCTCTAATCAGCTTGTGGTCCTTAACTGTGCCCAGTGCGTCATGCAAAGGGTGTTCCTTATCTATAATCACACGGAGATATGACTGAGTCTGCAGCATTTCAGCCAGTTAGCAATCATTGGCAAAACCAGGATTTATCCTACACACACTGCCGGCGTGTCCCTTGTGCATACCTGGATCACCCACACAGTTTCATTTCGTGTGCCCTCTAGTAAAAAATCAAATGGTTAAAAGAATACTACTTAAAGATGTAGGAACAACTTGAATAGATCATCATCATGCTGCAGATCATTTGCAGAGAGTTGCTCTCGTCACAGTCTGGCAAGTAATAATATATTCAATATAGTATACACATATACTCAAATGTTTTTTGCAATCTGGTAGCGATCTTGTGTATGTATGCCTGTGCGTGCCGATGGTTTGACTGGATTACTGTCTGATCCACTGTTCACATGGAACAGTGAGGAGCATTGTGTGTTATATTCACTGGCACAGGAACGGAGCATTATGGAATTACCCTTTGCCGTGAAGTTGGAATCGCGACTAACGACTAACATAAATTAACACACGAGAACTCAGGGATATACGAGCGCAAAAACATACGGTATGGGGACGAAGCCTTTCTTCTCTCACACACATACAAGAACACACTCATAGACAAGCACATACGGACATTGGATACATACGCAGTAGGTTTCGCCATACACGCACATACATAGGCACAAACACACACGAATACTCGCATATGTGGCATTGGCGTGAAGTAGTTGTCTCTACATACACTGACACTCCCATACAAAGATAATCAATCATTTATTGTATACGCGTTTCATCTGTAGCGACCCAAACTATGTCCTGAGCATAACGCAGGTTGTTTACATTATACCCACAAATACATATTCCTGGTATATCTGGTGTGGATCTCACTATTATTTCGCTATACAATATAGAAAAATCATTTGACAAATACATAACCTAACGCCTTTTTTAATATGTTGGAAAGTTCCTAATTGGTTTCAATGTGTATTCTGCCAATACATGTCCGTTATTATTCTCAGATCTTTACCACCAATTTACCATTTCCAATATTATACTAATTTATTCGTGTTTCACCTTATCAAATGCCTTAGTGTAGTCGATAAATCACAAATATGCATGTCTCTTTATTTTACACATGTTTTGTTAATGTTCTCAAGATGTATATGGAGTTGTTTGTAACTACACCTTGCATAAATTACAACTGCTCATCTCCAGTCTCTGGATTTATTTTATAAAGATTATTTTGTATAATTTCCACGTTTATACTCTCATTAGTATATTAGGCATTAACTCCTTAGGCTAATTATGCGATGTTCTTAATAATCCGTTGCACCAGATTTCTTTGGTATGTCATCAAAATCAAAGCTGAATCAAGCTCCAAGACTTCAGACACGGCGACAAACGTGTCCGCTGAGACTTGAGACATTCCAGCAAGTGATAAGTAGAGAAGTAATAGAATAAAAAGTAAGACGAATCGGGAAAATTGAACTCCATACACAGAAGTCTGAGATCGATAACTGTGATTGCTGAAAGCTACACTGATCACAGCGACAGAAATTATTGCGTCGTTTATCTTCCAGCTAGCGGACCTTGCTACTTCCGTACATAGCAGACTCCCAGTTATATCGTGCCAAGGTTGCTTTTTCTTCTACTGAAGTCTCATCAATTCTTCATCGTAATATCGTTGGGGTGTTTGTTTCCCTGCTGTTTGTGGAATAATTTGCTTTACTAGACATGATATATGTGAACAGGCAAATTAGTGACACATAGAGGCAATATTATCTCAATCGCCTTACTTGTAACCACTTATAAACTGCTTGCTCATTGTCTTTTTCTGTTTGTTATTGTGAAATTTGTACAGTTGATGTTGGCCTGCTTTCTACCTCCAGGATGATTTACTTGTTTAGTTATATTAATTAATTAAACATATTATGTCTTTATTTTTTAAACGATGTGCAGTATTAGTGATGTGTTCTCCTCTCTTAGTTTAAATGTATTGTTAGCGATTATGAATTAATTTATTTGCATGATTTTACGTGGCAATAAAATGTGCATGGCGGGATCTTTTTTCTCACAAACAGCGCATGCACACTAGCATTAACACATATACAGCTATGCATACACGATGGAACAGAGACATATTTTGGTATGAACACTACTCTCCTCATATAAAACACACACACACACACACACACACACACACACATACACACACGCGTGCGCGCAAACACACGGTCAGGCATTCACGCTCGACAAAGTAAACGTCAAGATTACATGGATTTTTTTAAAAAACCAAGGGCATAAGGTGTTCTATAACATGAGGTGATTATGGTGTGTTCTAGGGCATGGGTTGTATTCTAGGACATGGGGTGTGTTCTAGGGCATGGGTTGTGTTCTAGGACATGGGTTGTGTTCTAGGACATTAGTTGTGTTCTAGGACATGAGGTGTTATGGTGTGTTCTAAGATATGGGTTGTGTTCTAGGACATGGGTTGTGTTCTAGGACACGGGTTGTGTTCTAGGACATGGGTTATGTTCTAGGACATGGGTTGTGTTCTAGGGCATGGGTTGTGTTCTAGGACATGGGTTGTGTTCTATAACATTAGGTGTGTTCTATGACATAAGGTGTTATGGTGTGTTCTAAGATATGGGTTGTGTTCTAAGACATGGGTTGCATTCTAGGGCATGGCTTGTGTTCTAAGACACGGGTTGTGTTCTAGGACATGGGTTGTGTCCTAGGACATGGGTTGTGCTCTATAGCATGAGGTGTGTTCTAAGACATGGGTTGTGTTCAATAATATGAGGTGTGTTCAAAGACATGGGTTGTGTTCTAGGGCATGGGTTGTGTTCTATAACATGAGATGTGTTCAAAGACATGGGTTGTGTTCTAAGACATGGGTTGTGTTCTAGGACATGAGGTATGTTCTAGGTCATGAACAGATTGATAGACTTGCTGCAGTCGAGCCCAGATACATAACGACCAGAGTGACATGGTGAAGGCTCTATGTGACCAAGGGGACAGCAGCAAGCGGACAGTGGGTCCACACCTGGAGAGACTGATTGAATGGGGAGTGGGCGTAAGGTCTGGTCAAGAATCAACGTGTCTAGGAGCAGCGCAGTAGGGTGTTTAAAAGGGTTGCCACTAACTTGTGAAGTCTTCACTCGAAACAAAAGAGGGAAGTGGAGCACGTATGGAAATGTCCCTGAGCGCAGTATTGTTAATTCTTTTGCTTATAGCACATATGCAACCCCCCCCCCCACACACACACATAGTACACTACACCACACTGCACCACGAACTACACAACACTACACACTACACGACACGACACGACACCGCACCGCACCGCACTATATCACACTATACCACACCACACCTCACCACACAACACCACACCTCAACATATACTACACTACACCACACACTACACTACACCACACACTACACTACACCACACACTACACTACACAACACCACACACTACACTACACCACACCAGAAGCTACACTACACTATACTACACTACACTACACTACACTACACTACACTACACCACACACTACACTACACTGCACACTACACTACACTACACTACACCACATACTACACAACACTACACACTACACTACACTACACCACACTACACACTAAATTACACTACACTACAATACACTACACCACACTACATACTACACTACCCTACACACTACACTACAATACACTACACACTACACGACACCACACACTACACTACACTGCACTACACTACACCACACACTACACCACACACTACACTACACTACACCACACACTACATTACACTACATTATACACTACACAACACTACACACTACACTACACCACACACTACACTACACACTACACTACACCACACACTACACTACACCACACTACACACACTACACTACACACTATCACACACTACACTACACCACAAACTACACTTCACCACATAACACGCTACACTACACTACACTACATTACACCACACACTACACTACACCACACACAACACTACACACGCTCACTACACTACACATCACACTACACTACTCTACACCACATGCTACACTACACTACACTAAACCACACACTACACTACACCACACACTACACTACACTACATTACACTACACTACACTACACGCTACACTACACTGCACACTACACTACACTACACCTCACACAAACACTACACCACACTACAGACGCACACTACACCTCACACTACACTACACAACACCACACACTACACTACACCACACACTACACTACACTACACCACACACTACACTACACACTACACTACACACTACACTACATAACACCACACACTACACTGCACTACATAACACCACACACTACACTACACTACACCTCACACAAACACTACACCACACTACAGACGCACACTACACCACACACTACACTACACAACACCACACACTACACTATACTACACCACACACTACACTACACTACACCACACTACACACTACACTACACCACACTACACACTACACTACACACTACACTACATAACACCACACACTACACTGCACTACATAACACCACACACTACTCTGCACTACACTACACCCTACAGTGCACTACACACACACTACTCCACACACCACTACACACACACTACTCCACACACTACACTACACCACACACTACACTACACACTACACTACACCACACACTGCACCACATACGACACTACACTACACCACACACAACACTACACCACAAACTACACTACACCACATACCACACACCACACTACACCACACACCACACTACACCACACACTACACACTACACTACACCACACACTACACTACACCACACACTACACTACACCACACACTACACCACACACTACACTACACCACACACTACACTACACCACACACCACACTACACCACACACCACACCACACACTACACTACACCACACACACTACACCACACACTACACTACAACCACACACTACACTACACCACACACCACACTACACCACACACTACACTACACCACACACCACACTACACCACACACCACTCCACACAGACACAGGCACACAAGCACACACACACCAAACCACACACATGTATGCCGCTCATACAGAGACAATAAACTACATACATAATACATTCATGTCAACAAACCAAAGTCGACGCTAAAGTCACACAAGAGATTTCAGTCTCCAGAAGATAGTTTATCAACACCACAGCTAAATCACAGACCCAGACGTCACTTATTACCACAAGCGTGTCCGCTGAGATATCCCAGAAAGTGATAAGTAGAGAAGCAATAGAATAACATGTAATAAGAATCGGAGAAACTAAACTCCACACACATAAGTCTGAGATCGATAACTGTGATTGTTGAAAACCACACTGTTTATCACAGGGACGGGTATTATTGCGTGGTTTATCTTATTCCTAGCGACCTGCTACTTCCATACAACACAGATTTTCATTTTATTTATTGCTAAGTATTGTTTCTTCTTCTGACATCTCATCAATTGTTCACCATTATATCGTTTCTGCGTGTATACCTCTTCTTTTCCTGCTCTTTATGATGTGATTTTACTATACATGGTATCTATAAACAAGCAAAACAGTTACACAGAGGAGGAGGCAACATTTTTACCATCGCTTTGCTTGTGCACCCTCAAAAACCGCTAATTGTCCATTTCTTTTTTGTTGCTGTACAATATGTGTAGTTCCCTCTCTAAAGATGGCCTGCTTTCTACCTCCAGGATGGCTTTCTTTTATTAAACTAGTAATTTATTTAACTCTTAAATATTGTGAGGTACTGGTACAGGATTCTCCGCTCTAGGTTTCAATTTAGTGTTAAAAATTAAGGGTTGCCACTAACTACACCACACTACACTACACATCACACTACACTACTCTACACCACATGCTACACTACACTACACTAAACCACACACTACACTACACCACACACTACACTACACTACATTACACTACACTACACTACACGCTACACTACACTGCACACTACACTACACTACACCTCACACAAACACTACTATGTTCAATTTGTCAAAAATATACAGTCAATAAACATGGGGAAAAAAGCGAATATTTAACATTTTGATGTCATGGAAACGGAATCTTTCTTATCATAAATTACAACACACACTAAAGATTACACGTATAAACAGGCTGTGTTTCTTCGTCTGAAGTCTTATAAATTGTTCATAAACAATCACACACACTAAAGCTTAAACGTATAAATAGGGTTCGTTTCTTCGTCTGGAGTCTCATAAATTGTTCATAAACAATCACACACACACTAAAGCTTAAACGTATAAACAGGATTTGTTTCTTCGTCTGAAGTCTCATAAATATTTAACCATGATATTGCTTGCTGTGTTTACCTTTTGTTTTCCCGCTGTTTACGACGTGACTTGTTTTACTAGACACGATACCTCTCAACAGGCAAAACAGTTACTAAGGGAAGCAAGATTGTGTGTCCATTACATTGCTAGTACACTCTCATAAACTGCTCATCGCCCATTGCCGTGTGTTATTATACAATGTAACAAGCAATCAAACAACCAGAAACCTCAACAATCAATTAAACTAGAAACCTCGACAAGTAATCAAACAACTAGAAAACGCAACAAGCAATCAAACAACTAGAAAACACAACAAGCAATCAAACAACTAAAAAACTCAACAATCAATTAAACAACTAGAAAACTCAGCAAGCAATCAAATAACAGGCAACCTGGAAAAGCAATCCAACAACTGGAAACCTCGACAAGCAATCAAACAACTAGAAAACACAACAATCAATCAAATAACTAGAAAACTCAACAAACAATCAACTAGAAAACTACAATCAGTCAATCAGCCATAAAACACAACAAGCAATCAAACAACAAGACAACTCACCAAGCGATCAAACAAATGCTACTATCTTGATCGAGCAAAGTGGGTACTTTTGTTTCTTATCCTCAAAGGACAAAACAGACTGATCCATCACTTACAAAGACAAACTAGTCGTGTGGTTGCACATACTGAAACTGGTCTTGGTATTGCTCAGACTGAAACTGACCACTGTTATGGTGCGCTTGCAAACAATAACCCACTGTTCACCATGGGTATCCTATTAGTTGTGTCTAGACAGGCTACATTAGCTTCAAGAATTGCTGTCTTATCAACTCCATCCATTCTCTTCTGTCTCCATTGAGATTCTATTGTCCTCTTCTTCTTCTTCGTGTTGTTCCTCGTAATTTTCTTTGTCGTGTTCATTTTTTGTTTCGCCTACCCCTCCTTCTCCTCCATCCCTCCTCCCGTTCCCTACATGTATTCCTTTTCTTCTTATTCTGTTTCTCCACCTCCTCCACGTCTCCCCCCTTCTCCTTCGCTTACTGCTGCTGCTATTATCATTGTCTATACACAGTTGACTGTTGGCCGCGTTGGGAATGTGATCGAATTCCCATTGAAGTGTTTTGTTTTAATATATCTAGGCATATATATCCACGCCCGCTCCGTGGCGATTGGTAACGAACGCGGTTCGTAATCCCGCATACCCACGTTCGAAACACAGCTGTTGGCGATTTAGCAGCAGACCGCCTTACGTTGGTTTTTTATGAAATGGTATGCGTGCCGGTCGTTCAGAAAGCAATGGTAAACTACTAAACAGAAACTTGCCCTGGAATCACGAACAGCCAAAATATGCTGGGGTTGACTACTACATCCTGTAAAAGATATGCATGTCACAAAATAAAACACCGCGTTTAACCAGTCGATTACTACAGAGGCTTTCTGATTAAATGGAATATCTGCTAAGCGAAAACTATTTTTACTAACAGGAAAAACAAATCAGATGTCAACCATCACAGGTCGGGCAAAGTTAACAGCTGCAGATGTGTAGGGGAAGTGAGTGAGGTGAATCTATACACCACTTTGACAGTTCATAAACAGGTCAGATTGAGAGCGGAAGTGGTCAGCTCGGGAGATAAACAGTCCGTCTGTCATTTAGAGTTTCCGAAAATCACGCAGATTGGCAGATTGCTATTGACAACTGTTGTTGGGATCATACAGTAACTCGCTAGCTTGTTGGGGATGTCAAAACATGTGATGACAACTCTGACAGTGACTAAGCCAGGGTGGATAGATTCTTGACAGTGGGTGATATGTCCAAATAACACCTGTGGAGACAGGAAGAATACCGTCACGTGACCAATTTTAGGTTTTGCCATAAACCATGATTGGGAGAAAGAGTGTTGACCAAAACCGTGGATTATGATGGACGTGTTTGTGGGAGAGCTCTACAGTGTTAGATTAATTTAATATTAACTAGCATGTGTCGTTATGGCAAAGTGTAGCAGCCATCCCGGAATGAGGCGGCTTTGCATAAGGTAGTCAATATAGTCTATTTAGGCCTAATTAATATAGGCAGTAGTCTTGTTAAAACTAGAGTGTGATGATTAGCACTGTTAGTTGAAAACTAGTTAGAGTAGTGAAGGGATAATTGGCTCTGTTGGTTGAAAATAGATTAGTGTAGTGTTGATAAGCCCTACTAGTTGAGAATTGAGTAATGAGGGATAATTGGGATATTCCAATAGGTGTCCCTGGTGGGCGGGGTTCCGCATTCTGTTTGTTGATTTTTTTTTTCTTGTCTGGGCCTGATGATAACCAATGTGTTGAGTCATCTGTCCCTGACAGAGTTGGGTTCATTGTATTTATCTGAGCAAGGGCCAATGGCCACGATCATCTAATAGAGATCAGTGACGGGGAGGCTATCACCAGTTGTATGATTTATTTTACAGGTTCCCTCTGGTTGGAATGAAGAACCCGGAACCAATTAAAAATCCGATCCCGGATAAATTATGATGTAGAGAGATGGGCCAGCAACTTTCGCAAGGGAAGAAGCTGATACACATGGCTCAGTGGAGCTGAATGGTAGAAGTATCCTACAGGATAAGTACCGAATGCGTTGTAGGTCATACCAGTCTTTAACACCCCAGTAGTGATGGATGTTCAGTCCACGTATGACGAGAACAGTAGCGACTGATGTTCACACATTGGAGGAAAGATAACATTTAAGTGTAGTTGTTCCACGTATCAAGGAAATCAGAACTGTCAGACAATATCTAGTAAATAAAGCAAGCCATTTTAGTCTAGATACAATGACTGTGTAAGAGTGAAAACTATAGAACCTATCGCAAGAAGAAAACGTCATGTTCATAGGACAGTGTTCCATGTTTTTTCACTGCGACGAAATTATGAAGTCGGAGCTTCTATAAACTATTAGGAACAGGTGTGTTAGGAACAATAATAGTATGTTTCCACGGATTATTATTGGAATGGGATTCAGATCTCATGGTCATCAGGCTCCTGGAGGAGGACATGTCTGGAAAGAAGGACACGACTTCGGTGAGGTCCATTGTACTGATTCTTGTGATGTCGTGTAATCCTTGCCATGATGAGTGGACTCTGATCCTGAACTTTGAAGGCTGACCTATACATTTACATTAGAATACTCGACACACATTTTCTTCGCATACACGTCTCATATACGTTACACTTTTCTTTTAATAAATTAATCTTTATTAATTTTTAGAAGCAAGAGTTGTTGAGTATGTTGCGTTGGGGAAGTATGAGAGGGAGCACAGTACGACAGTGAGAGAGTGATAGGAAAAGGTGTCCATGGGCTGATGGAGTGTGTTGGACGGAAGCTGGTGGATTCTCCAGGATATTGATTGGGAAAAAATATTATAATGTGGGTGTTGACTCTCTTCACTCCAGGGACGACACTTTAAAGGAAGACACGACAATGCAGCAACATATATCCACACACACAGAAACGCACGCACGCACGTACGCACGCAGGCAGACATCCACTCATCTACCCAAACACCCATCCAGGCAGGCAGGAAGGCAGAAGGTATACATACATGCAAACATACGCACGAGACTCTTTCAATAGATATATATGTCGCTCCGAATCTTTTACGACTCTTGATAAAAATGCGTATGTATATGTGTGTATATATATATTGTTTAGAATTACATTCACATCTAAGTGTACTCACGGAGTTAAGAAGAAAAAAGAAAGAAAGAAAGAAAGAAAGAAAGAAAGAAAGAAAGAAAGAAAGAAAGAAAGAAAGAAAGAAAGAAGAAAACCAGTAAAATGTAATTAAATGCATATAAATGTCATATAAATATAAGATTTCCAAACCCAAACAACATGCCACTAAATTATTTTTCCCAAATCCCTGTGATACGTGCCCCATGTCCCGTTATTGGATGCACAGTTTCATGATACCATATATATCATTTATCTTGTCCTGTGCGTTCTGTCGAGTGATCTTACAGCTCTGAATACATTATCGTTTTCTTCTCCGCCTACAATATTCTCAACATTCTTCTCAAATGCCACATCTTCATTGTCTTCAGTTTCTTGACAATTTTATTACTCATGTATCGGTACAGCTATCTTGCAACAGTCACAGCATCTGACCAAGATGACCCATCTGACCGTCTTGTAGAGATTACAACAAGAATCAAAATAGCTGAAGTAGCCTTTTTTTTTCTTCAAGATGGACAATATTCTCACCAGATAGCAGGGAGTAAACAAAAAGAGTGTTAAAGTGCTATATAGAACCTTTACTTGTGTATGCATATGAAGCATTGGTAATGAGCATAAAAGCTAAGCAATAATTAATGGCAGCGGAATATGATTTCTGAATAAAACGCAAGAACAAAATCATGGATGCACAGACAAACGAATCAGATAGTCCTTTAAGAAACACATGAAAACCATGAACTGAGTAAGGAAATAAGACATAGTCAAGATTATTTGGACACGTTATGGGGAGAAATAAAAATGAAAACGCAGTGGCAATAGACATGTGTTATTAAAAAGAAGCAGAGGGAAGACAGAGAGATAAATACCTACGTTGCCTAGCACAGGCCATGAAAAGGACAGGAACCCAAGGCTGATTCAAGACTGGTGATCGTGTGAGATGGCGAATCATGATCGCCCATGCTTATTTTCATGTTACATGATGAGGATGAGGAGGGTGAGGAGGAGGGTGAGGAGGAGGAGGGTGATGATGATGATGATGATGATGATGATGATGATGATGATGATGATGATGATGATGATGATGATGATGAAGAAGCTAATGATGTCAATGATATATGGCAGGAAACAGGAGTCCTAATATTTGAATATGTGTGAGATTAAGGCGATCCCTTTACAAACCAAACAAATGTAGCATTGGAGCTACCCCGTGGCCTTTCCCCCTGTGCGGCACTTTACCATTCAAGCCCACACAGGTACAGAGCGTTAACTTCGTCGCCGATCTTGTTAAAACCGATTCATTTACACGGCCCATGGAATAATTGCACTAGCCCACTTAGAGATCAGCTAGAGGGAGTTGAGAGCTGAACAAACGGTGTTAGCGCTCATTACAGGAAACCTGTGCCTCACTGTGTACAGAGCTCTCTAATGATGCGGCCCTTATTAGCCCGACGTGTTCATCGCGTTATTTCGCTGATGGAAACAGCTGCAGATCGCTCTAGCATGTCACCATGTATATGCACTACAGTCAATTCTTTTAAGACATTTTTTTTAAAACCCGCGTTGCTCTTTTTTCTACTCAATATTTAAAATCGTGTCTTATCTTATTTACATCATTTATTCGAGCTGAATAATAAATAAATGCAGCTGTAATCGGTATATTCATCTACATGTATCTTATGTCTGTTCCAATATGCTATTCTGCAGTTTTCTTCGGTTCATCATTAGCATCATCATCGATCACCGGTGTGGACAATTATGCTTCTCCTCATCCTCCGATCTCCAAAAGCATGGGTCAGTTCCTACTCTGACATTCTTCCGTGCCCTGACAAGGCTGGTATGTATTTTATCTTGCCATGTTCCTCTTTCTCTCTTTCCAGAAATCGTTCCTGTTGCCACAATATGTTCTAATTTCATCTGTTCGTGATGTGGCCAGAAATGACGAATGTTACTTTCTAATGTTTGTGATAAGTTGTCACTGTCTTACCTTTTTCATATCGTTAATATTATTTGATTTGACTATGCAAGGTACTTTCAGCATTCTTCAGAAAACTCAAGTCTCTGAAGTTTCTAATGATTTTTTTTTGTAGCTTGTTTACTATTGTTCCAGTATTCACAGCCATATGATAAAACAAGTTCAATGTAACATGCAAGTATCCTATTTCAAACCCCCAATGACAAGGAGTTATTGCATACTAAGTTCTTCATTTTTCAAACATGAATTTTTGTTTCTGCTTGTCCAATTACATCCTTCATTTCTGTGATACATCTTCCATCTGATGTTATCCGTGTACTTTCACTGCACATGGTTGCTGCAACAAGTGTTCCAGTCTTCTGCCACAAGTGTTCCAGTCTACTCCCACAAGTGTTCCAGTCTACTCCCACAAGTGTTCCAGTCTACTCCCACAAGTGTTCCAGTCTACTCCCACAAGTGTTCCAGTCTACCCCCACAAGTGTTCCAGTCTACTCCCACAAGTGTTCCAGTCTACCCCCACAAGTGTTCCAGTCTACTCCCACAAGTGTTCCAGTCTACTCCCACATGTGTTCCAGTCTACTCCCACAAGTGTTCCAGTCTACCCCCACAAGTGTTCCAGTCTACCCCCACAAGTAATCAAGTCTACTCCCACAAGTGTTCCAGTCTACCCCCACAAGTGTTCCAGTCTACTCCCACAAGTGTTCCAGTCTACTCCCACAAGTGTTCCAGTCTACTCCCACAAGTGTTCCAGTTTACTCCCACAAGTGTTCCAGTCTACTCCCACAAGTGTTCAAGTCTACTCCCACAAGTGTTCAAGTCTACTCCCACAAGTGTTCCAGTCTACTCCCACAAGTGTTCCAGTCTATTCCCACAAGTGTTCCAGTCTACCCCCACAAGTGTTCCAGTCTACCCCCACAAGTGTTCCAGTCTACCCCCACAAGTGTTCCAGTCTACTCCCACAAGTGTTCAAGTCTACTCCCACAAGTGTTCCAGTCTACTCCCACAAGTGTTCCAGTCTACTCCCACAAGTGTTCCAGTCTACTCCCACAAGTGTTCCAGTCTACCCCCACAAGTGTTCAAGTCTACTCCCACAAGTGTTCCAGTCTACTCCCACAAGTGTTCCAGTCTACTCCCACAAGTGTTCCAGTCTACTCCCACAAGTGTTCCAGTCTACTCCCACAAGTGTTCCAGTCTATTCCCACAAGTGTTCCAGTCTACTCCCACAAGTGTTCCAGTCTACTCCCACAAGTGTTCTAGTCTACTCCCACAAGTGTTCCAGTCTACTCCCACAACTTTTCCAGTCTATTCCCACAAGTGTTCCAGTCTACTCCCACACTTTACCAGTCTACTCCCACAAGTGTTCCAATCTACTGCCACAACATTTCCAGTCTACTCCCACAACTTGTCCAGTCTACTCCCACAAGTGTTCCAATCTACTGCCACAACATTTCCAGTCTACTCCCACAACTTGTCCAGTCTACTCCCACAATTGTTCCAGTCTACTCCCACAAGTATGCCAGTCTACTCCCACAAGTATTCCACTCTACTCCCACAACTTTTCCAGTCTACTCCCATACGTGTTCCGTTCTACTCCCATAGATCACAATATGAGGATCTCAGTTCAGTATGCGAGTAACGTAGCACTAGCGAGGATCCACATATGTATATGCCAGAATCATGTCTGTTTTTCCCCTTTGTGGTTGAATTAGTAATATGCATCATTGAATTAGTAATATGCATCATCTTTCTGGTGGCCTGGATGCCTGATATCAACTGTTTTCTAAAGTAGCTTCTTATAAATTTCTTGGCCTCACTATAGATTATATCTATACCAAATGGAAGTAGTCTTTTACCTTCCTTTGCTAATCGGTCGGCTTCTTTATGTCCAGGTGTTGCAACAAGAAAGAATCCATTGTATCACAACCATTTTGGATTTCCGGCATAATAATGGGGGATTTTAATGCAAAAGTAGGTGCAGAAAGAGCTGAAAATGAGAGACACATTTTAGGAAAATGTGGATTAGGAAATAGAAATTATGCAGGTGACAAATTAATTGAATTTTGCACAGAAAATGAGTTCACGATAGCCAACACGCTTTTTAAACATCCAAGAAGACTCTTCACATGGAAGTCTCCAGACAGTATTACCAAAAATCAGATAGATTATATTTTAATACAAAGAAGATGGAGATCAAGCATAACATCTGCAAAAACCCTACGTAGTGCAGGCTGTGATACAGATCATCAGTTATTAGAAGCAGATCTGAAATTAAAACTCAAAAAGCTTACCCAAGGACCAAGGCCACTTCGTTTTTATCTCACAAAAATACCAGATGCATACAACGTAGAAGTTAGGAATCGTTTTGGGGTCTTGATGTCTGTACAAGAGGAAATGACACATGATGAACTGGCAGTACAAGCTAGAGATATCTTGATAACTGCAGCCAAAGCTTTAATTCCGACCAAGAAAAAGCAACTTAAGCCATGGATTACATCAGAAACGTTAGAATTAATAAAACAACGAAGGGAACTGAAACAGAAAGGAGGTGAATCCGATAATACCAGGATGAAGTATAAATCTTTAACTCGAGAAATAAGAAAGAACACAAGAAAGGACAAAAATCAATATATACAAGATTGCTGTAACAGAATAGAGCAATATCATAAGACTGGAAGAGATTATGAAATGTTCAAAGAAATGAAGTTATTGACAAGAAATGTTCAACCTCAATTGAATGTTATCTGTGACAAGATGGGAAATACCTTAACAGAATCTAGACAAATTCTAGAAAGATGGCAGGAGTACTGCAGTGGAATGTATGATATGAGGGACAGTGGGGATATGAATGAGATACATGAGCCAACGACAGCAGAGACAGAACCTGAACCCTCATTAGATGAAATTGCTTGGGCTATAAAGCACCTGAAGAATGGTAAATCTCCTGGATGTGATGAGATACCAGCTGAACTAATTAAAGCGGGAGGAGAAGAAAGCATACACATATATCATGCATTATGTACAAAGATTTGGAAATATGGTATATGGCCAAAAGATTGGAAGAGAACTATCTTCATACCAATACCAAAAAAGGGCAACCTGAAATTATGCACCAACTATAGAACTGTTGCCCTGATCAGTCATGCAAGTAAAATCCTACTAAAAGTCATAATGGCAAGACTTCGTAAGAAAATGGAAGAAGAGATTAACGTAGTTCAAGCTGGATTTAGACAAGGAAGAGGAACAAGAGATCACATATTAAAAATGCGTTTAATAATAGAGAAGTGCAGAGAATTTAATGTAAACCTATACTTATGTTTTGTGGATTATTCAAAGGCATTTGACTGTGTACAGCATCAGAAACTTTGGGAAATCATGAGGACTATGGGCTTTCCATCACATGTAGTACAACTCATAAAAAGCTCTATCTAGACCAACAAGCAGCAGTTAGAATAAATGGCGAGGCATCAGATTGGTTTGACATCAAGCAAGGAGTCCGTCAGGGCTGCGTGCTGTCACCCTATTTGTTTAACCTGTACGCCGAAAATATAATGAGAAATGTCAGAGATGATATAAACAGGGAGCTATATGATGCCCTAAATATTGGCGGTCATGACATACCAGAGATTCGATATGCTGATGATACAGTATTACTATCCACAACACAGAATGGCATAGAAAACCTAATAGCCTCAACCCAAATGAATAGTGAAAATCACAACTTATATCTTAACATAGCAAAAACAAAGATAATGCATACAGATAAAACTACCATGGAGAAAGAAATATACATTAATGGGGAAAAATTGGGGGTGGTGGAAAATTTTGAATATCTTGGTTGATTGATTACCAACAACGGGGACACAATGAAAGAAATTAAACGGCGACTATCAATTGCTCGTCAAAGACTAAAACAGCTGAATAAATTATGGAGTGGGACAGACAGAACTACAAAAAATTAGATTTTTAAGAGCATGCATCTTTCCCATTGCAACATACGCCTGTGAGACATGGACACTTACTAAACAAGCTGAACAGCGCATAAACGCCTTTGAATATAAATGTTATAGACGAGTTCTAAAAATATCTTGGGTAAAGAAAAGAACAAATGCATCCATACTTCAAGAGTTGAATATTGAAGAAGGTTGGCTATTAAAGACGATAAAACAAAGAAAATTGAAATATTTTGGTCACTTGAAACGTCACGAAAGTTTGGAGAGAACAATAATGGAAGGGTATATGCCTGGGAAGAGAGGAAGAGGAAGGCCAAAGAAAAGATGGGTGCAGGATGTGGCGGATGATCTCCAGATGGGTGTATCAGACGCGGGACATCTTGCTTATGATCGAGAGGTTTTCTGGAAGGTTGTTATGGGAGCGAGGTTCTGCAAAGGACATGCTACTGAATGAATGAATGAATGGCATAGTTGACATAGTGCTGCCCTTAAGGTCTTCTAGTCATGTACTGGTTCTGCTCTTCAGTATTGAGACACCTGACTTCTCATCCGTAAAGAGAGCTATTTCTTTCTCTTTATTATTTTCTGTCAACAGTACTTCTGCAACAGGTTGTAAAGTCTCTGTCTCTGCACTGAAGATACTTGAAAACTTTTCAGAAGCTACTGACTGCCTTCGTTGTTCCATTAAACATTCAGTAGAGTCCCTCCACCTCCATTTTCTGTTGAGCTTTTTTTGTTGATCAATCTGTATATGCTCGAGCCCAGATGCTGCTTGGGTAATGTTCTTCCAAGTAGTTTATTGTTGTTTTTCATCTTTCTATTACATTCTTAGCCGGTCTCTCTGGCTGTGGGGTTACAACACTTTCTCTCTGTAATCCCGTTTATCACGCAGAGTCTCGTAGCGGAGCGAGATCTGAGGCGGTTCGACCCCCGCTGGTGACTTGCGGGATACTGAGCCGGCCGCTCAGAAAGCAATGGCAAACTACTGAGCGTAATCTTGCCAAGAGATCAACATACAGCTGAAAGATGCTGGTGTTGACAGCAATGTCCTGTAAAGGATATGCTAAAAAAAAAAATTACATTCTTAATGGGTGTTTTTTTCCCCCAACACCTGGAACGTTGTCTATCGTCTCAGGCAGGCGCTGTTGTCACCAAGCTGAAAGTCTACAAAGGTGTTTCGATTTAGTTTTCTCATTTCAAGACAATTAACATCTGGTATGTAGAGGTATAACTCGATCTCTAGCCCTAACTGGTCTCGGAATCAAAGTGAGAGGCAGTAGTTACGGGTTATAAGTCTTGCCAATTAGCTTAAGACAGGAGCACCACGGGTTGCCTCTGACGATGGGAGACACTACAGATGTTACTAATCGGCTTCTGCTCGTCATAATCTGGGCAACCCCCAGTCAATCGGTGCAGACCCGCCTAAAGCCTGCCTGCTTCAATGGGTGCTTGGGGCTAGGACAAAATCCGAATCGCAGTCTGTAAAACTAATGAACTAGGGACCATAAAAAATAGAAAATAGAAACCTCAAGCTATGGCTTGCAACCTCTAACAAAGGAACAATGTGTCCGGGACTTTCCATTGATCCGATGAATATTGACGACGTGAGAAAACGGCTGTGATTGATGCCGAACACAACCGTCTTAGCATTGATATTGCTGGCCTGTAGGAGAATCGCTCTCGATGAAAGGGTCACTCGGTGAACACAATTGGACCATTTTATGGAAGGGTATAAGGCAAGAAACAACATAGGGTAGGCTTTGCAGTGAAGAATTCACTACTGGGAATGATTTAAATTCCAACTGCATACCCACCGACACTCACTTCCTCTGACAACATGAAGGATTTCATTCTCGGAGGAGTTATACTTTGTTATCAAAGCAGTTCCAAGATCCTACTATATTTATGTGCTCGGTAATTTTCATGCAATTGTGTGAAAAGACAGCTATTCGTGGCCTTGGAAAATCGGTCGCAGGAATGAAAATGGAGCATTGCACAAATAACGACCTGTTTCACAAACTCCGTTTTTAAAACTAAAGAGGGGCATATAGTCACATGGAGACACACAGGGTAAGCACTCAAAGATCAGTCCAGTGCACTAGAAGAAGTCGCACATGTATGGACTTCACTTGAGTTCAAAACAAGCTAATTCAAGGTGGAAAAAAACATCACTAACTCGAAGTTACCACAGCGCTGATTGAGATACTTATCATTCTTTAGTTGTAGCAAGGGTTATATTCTAACCACAGAAAATCTACACAACTAAGCGCAAAGCTATTCCCTGGATTAATATTCTGATAAGTGTTTTGAACAGCAACTTGAAGGCGTTCTCACTGACACATCAGAACATGGTACAGTAAGTGAACAGTGGAACTTAAGGAAACTATATATACAACAGCGGTATGAGTTTCTGGCAAGGTGGATTATAACAGGTAGATTTGGTTTCCAGCCCTTAATCGAGAGAAAGCAGATAGCTCTCTTAAGAAAACAGTGTAAAATAACGTGAAACACTCATTGAGCTGAAATAGACTAGGTAGGATGTGCAAAAGGCCGTCAAGCAGTGTGCAAACCATTAGGCGAGTGCCTCAACAATGCACATGATAAGGAACACACGAGAAACCTGCATGAAGGAATACACTCGTACTGCGGTCTAATAATGAAAAGAATTGCACCAGTAATGTCCGTAGCTGGGGAAATCATAATCATCACTGATAAGAAACAACAGATGGATAGATAAGTACAGCACTATTTGGAGCTTTACTCAAGCCAAACCAAATTAATTATGCCCTCGAGGCCATAGAGGCCCTGCCAAATCTTGACCACCTGGACACACTTCCCACCATAACAGAAGTTAAGTGTGCTATAAATGAACTTGCATCTGGCAAGGCTCCAGGTAAGGATGGGATTCCAATAGAGGTTGTCAGGAGTGGGCAAAACATACTCACTCTATAGATCCACCAGCTAATAGAGCTATGCTGGTGAGAAGAAAAGGACCCATAAGTTTTCAACGATTCAAGCATCACACCACTGTACAATAACAAGGGAGGTTCGTAGTGGCTGTATCAACTATAGTGGTATCTCTCATCTATGTATAGTTCAGAAAACACTAGTCATAACTGATCTGCACAGACCTCAAGTCATATGATATTACAATCTATGGCTTTCGATGGAACCCGTCCACAATTGATATGATAATCTCATTCCGACAGCTGCAAGAAAAATGCCGTGAACAGACTCAACACTATTCAAGTCATCGATCTCACAACGGCATTCGATTTGAGCCATTGTGAGTGTCTGTTAAAGGCGCTAAAGAGGAACAGCTGCTCTCAAACTCTTCTGTCAATTGTGGAATCGTTCCACATAAGCATGAAGGGCATAATCCAATTTAATAGTGCATTCTCAGAAGATTTTGAAATCAAGAGTGGAGTTAAGTAAGGCTGCCTACTTTCCATCACTCTCTTTAGAATATGCTGTTCATTTCTATGGAAATAAGCCTTTCGTGATCAGGATGATTGTATATGCAATCATTATCATCATCATGTATCATGTCGGTAAGTGTGGGCGGTCATGTTTCGCCATCTCACTCGATCACCAGAATCGTGGATCAGCTCAGTGTTCTTGTCTTTGCCATACAACGTGGCTAAGCCATCCAGGTATTTACTTCTCTGCCCTTCCCGTGTTCTCTTCCCTTCGATCTTGCCAGTTGTCACCAAGTTCTCCAATTTATTTCATTTCATAATGTGACCAAAAAATGGTGACTGTCTACGTCTAATTTCTCTAATCCGTTTACTGTTTTCATTTGTTTATTGTAGGACATGGTCATTGGTTTTTCTGTCTGTCCCTGGTATTCTTTGCATTCTCTTCAATAACCACATTTCCACAGGTATCAGATGTTTTTGAGTTTGTCTGCTCATTGTCCATGCTTCACATCCATACAAAAGCACAGGTTCTATATGGCACCTCAACACTCATTTTCTCGTTGCAAATGACATCTTTGTACTGATCAGTATGTTCTTCATCTCGCAAAAGGCTACCTTCGCCATGGCGATTCTTGTTCTACTTTCTTCAAAGCATGTCCCGTATGCAATCACACACGCCCAGAATGCAGTCTCTATAATGCTCATAGATTGAAGGCCGAGACAAAAATTAGAAGCTACGGGGCTAAGAGTCGCTTTGTACACATAATGCTGCAATTACTACCCGCTCCGAGGGACAATTACAATGCCTACTATCTGCATTCTCTAACGCCTCTTATGAATTTAGTTTATCAATTAGCAAACTGAAGACAGATTATGACGCAGGGCGCAAATGGTATATGATGAAGCATAGCTGGAGATAGCCATTTCACATATTTAGGATCCGATGTAAACAATAAATTATCCCTGGATCAAAAAATTAAAATCAAGATTGAAAAGGCAACAAGAACAATGAACTGGTGATCAAAGAGAGTCTGGGAGAACAGTAAGCTTACTGCCAAAACAAAAGTCGTTTATGGCTGTGAAACCTGGTCAACTTACTCACACCAAGAGAAACGTTTAAACAGCTTACATATGCGATGTCTGCGAAGAATACACGGCGTTAAGTGGCAAGATAAGGTCATAAATACTGAAGTACTAGAACAGTGGTTCACAACCTTTTTTGGCCCATACCCCCTTTACCATATGTTCAGAACGTCACCCCCCCCCCCATCGAATTTCCTCCCTATAAGTCCCTCCCCCCCCCCCCCCTCACCCTTACACAGAATACATAAAAATGGAAGCTAAATTTAATAACTGATACTAGAACAAGTCTAGATATCTACATAAACGTGATTTGCGGGTCTACTTACGTTATAAAACGAATTTCATTAGGGCGAGAAGTACAGAACAGTAAAATTTAGAGGGAAAAACAATATCAAGTAACTGGTTCTTGTATTAATGCGATCTTGAAGTAATCTTAATCGCCCCCCCCCCCCCCCCCTCTTCCCCTGGAAACTCTAAAATTCTCTCCTGGAGTGTAATTCCCTACCGGTTGAGAACCACAGTACTAGAACGATCGGATTGTGTGATGGTTTGTTCCATGCTCAGTTTTCGTAGACTTACATGAATAGGACACTTTAGGAGGATGGGCGATGGTAAAATATCAAAGGACATTTTGGGTGAATTACAAATGTGTAAAAAATTTCGTGGAGTGCCTCTAGTACGGCACAAAGATGTGTGTAAGTAGGACATGAATGATATATGCATTGATATTGCATCTTATAAGCAAGTCGCCGCTAATCGCGTTACATGGAAGGAAAACATCGGGAATGAAATAAAGACAAAAGAGGAATGATTGCAGATAGGCCAGGCACTGAGCGTGTGAGATACCAGATGGTGTCTGTTGGTGGAACAATTTTTGACGATCGTTTACCCCATGGATTGGTCTGTTCAGTCACATTCGTTACTGCCATGAGTTGTAGTTATCATGCGTTTTTTTTTAAAGCATAATGTAACACATTATCGTCTGTCAAGACGGCAAGGTGCCATTAATCACAAGCATTGTTTCATGTGATTTATCACATTGATAAACCACTGATAATGCCTTACATATCTGAAATCTTGGTGCCAACAACAACATACATGATCCTTATACACACCTTAATGGGGCATATGATGCAAGACGAGTATTTATATAGACCAGGGTTATCAAACTCAATCGCTCAGCGGGCCAAAACTCAAATCACACGTAAGGTTGCCGGCCGGACAGGATAAAAATTCAATAAGCCGACAATTAAACCTTTTTTAAACATTAATATAAATTAAATAGAAAACAGTTTTAATAATAAAACATCATTGGTATACATATTTTCACTCTGGTAAAGTTGACGGTTTGTGTTACAATGCTCAATACAAAGTCAAAGACTGCTACATAAGGGCCGGAGGTCTGCCCCAAGATGATACACCACCGGGAAGGGTGGTCAACCTCAAATAGTTACAGTGATACAGTGCCCCGATATAAGGGCGGGGTAGGGGTTAGAATGGGGGACTATTAACTAGTTCTCTCAAGAGATACGGAGACGTTGAACAGATAGCTAGCACTCTGGTCACGACAGAATCACGCATACGGGATCGCCACGAATGCTACTCAACCAAAAGCAGCTAATGCCAGCGTGCCAAACATCACGGCACGCAGAAAGCTGAAGGACAAGTCAAGGTCCTTACGCGTGGTGTGTAACCATGCGAGCGAACTCGTCAGACGGGGACTGACCATTGTAGAGAGCAGATCGTTAGATATTGATAGGAGTTTTGTGTAACCAAATAGATAGAGATAGCATTAGAGTTTAGGAAACTAGTGATAGGCAATTCTGTGGCTTTGTGTGTGGTTTGATAGCGACTGTTATGTACTTGTAAAGAGCCTACGGCAATAAAATGTACCATGTAATTCCTTTCACACAACTTGCAAGTTTCTTGTGTGGTGTGAAAGAAGTAATCCGATGATGCCTGTCACATGAGTTGTTGACAGGCAAGGATTAATGTGGTGTCAGAAGTGTGGCTTGGACGAAAGTTCAAGCTAATACACTCACCCACGGCTCTTGACTAAGGTTACAAAGAGTGAAGTAGTGAATTTAATTTGTGTCAGTAACGATGACGTGTGCAAACTAGGTCAAGTTGCTAACGAAACGGTGCCTATCGTGACGAAATATTGTTTATTTGTGTTTACTAAAATATTATATACTTAAATCATGTGTTCTTCAAAGTTGTAAGTATTGATATTATTATTTTCTTTATTTATTCATGTAATTATTCATATAATTATATATTTATTTATGAATAACTATCAACTATGATTCATGGCGGAGCGATACACAGCCAGCAACAGTATCGATTTGTGGAAGCTAAAAATAGCGCTGCGCCTCTGACGTATTCCGACTGACGAACAGTTGGTCTGCGCCATTTGCATTCAGCGTCTCACTGTTTACAGATTTCCAAGCTGCTGCCCGCCTGAATCTTTACTTTATACAACCTATTATTTGTTTATTTCAAGTAGTAATTGAATATATTTATTTATTTAAACAATATTATTATATTTTTATTTATTTCAAAACAGTTATTGAATGTTTTTTTTTCGTACTTTTTCTTGCGTTTACCGTCACGAGGGTACTACTTTCAGGCAGGCGAGTTAGACTTGGTCTGCACAACGCTTACATAGATTAAATTAGGTCAGTGACGAAAGGCATAAATAAAAGTTAGAACGAAGACAGGACATTGACAATTTAATATTAATTAAACCATATTCTGTTTGTTCGTGGGTATGTCATTGTCATTGTTCTAAGTTGTCAAGAATATTACTTGTCGTTTACTATGTGTTAATTGTTGCTGCTCTGTAAACCAGGGTGATCAACAGCTGATTACAAAACGCGTGTGTATGTCGAGGTGCCAAACAAGGTGACCTGAATAAATATCTCGTGTCTATGCCAAAGTGCCAAACAAGGTGACCTGTGTTTCCGGATTGTTGTTCCCTGATTCTCGGGAACATTAAGTTGAGTATACTCAATATTTTTGGCATGCAATGTGATTAATAGTGCATCTCTTTTTCAGCTTGTGATGCATTAGCATACTTTTGTGCTCTATTTTTTCAGGATTAAACTTTTCAGGTATATACAAAGAGTGCAATTTGCAGTGCTCAGATATTAAATAACATAACATAGCAAAGAAAAATAAGCGATTAAATAGTTCAGTATAGGTCAAAGCTAGCTAATTACCGAACATCATGGCTACTCTAGCTGATTTCGTTAAAGTAGGCAAAGATATGCAATACACAGGTAAAGAGCTTGAAGAATATGCTGATAGGAAATTTAAAGAAGCAAAAGATGCAGAAAGAGACGAACGCGCACGAGAAAGAGAACAGGAAAGACAACATCAATTAGAAAGAGAAGAACGAGATAGACAACATCAGAAAGAACTAGCTGAAATAAATAAACAAAAAGAATTGGACATCAAGCTAAAACAGTTAGAACATGATAAGGAGGTTAAGCTAAAGCAATTAGATCAGGAGAAAGAATTAAAACAAAGGGAATTAGATCTAAAGGAAAAACAAATACAAGTAGAATCAGAGACACAATTAAAGATGAAAGAAATGGATGTAGACTCACACGCAGAGATCTCTGCCACTAAACTAAAAAGTCAACAAGAAGAAAATAAGTTCAACAAATACAAAAACATTATCAAACCATATTGTAAAGATGATTCCATATCAGCCTGGACAGAAAATGTCGAGTATCAGTTTAAATATCATCAAGTTCCAATAGAGATGTGGGCTATGATTTATATGAAGAACCTGAGTGGTGAGCCCCTTAAAGTGATAGAATCTATACCATCTGATCTTAGATCTAACTATCAATACATACATGATAGGATAATGCAACACTTTTTACTTGATGCCCCTGGTTATCAGGTTCAGTTCTCAAATTTAAAACCTAAACCTAGTGAGACTTTCATTGATTACGTCTCAAATGTTCAGAGTGTACTAGATAGGTGGCTCAAAGCAGCTAACATAGGAAAAGACTTTGATAGACTGAAAAATTTAATAGCCATGGATAAAGTCATATCCACTATACCATCTCCTTTTGCTAAATTTTTGCAGCAGTCAGACATTGAGAACATAGAGCAGTTCGAAAAGAAAGGATCTGCATATTTTTCTTCTAACAGAGATATTTTTAAGACCTCAAATGACTCTGAAATAGTTGCTTTTGTAAAAGACCAGCCTAAAAACTATCAGAGTAACAGAAACCCCTTTCAGAAATCTGACAACAAAGATAGAAAAGTGTCAAAATGTATGTACTGTCAACTTTTGCATGACACTTATTCTATGTGTGACAAATCGCCAAACTATCCGGCGCATCTTGAAAATGTTATCAAGAAGCAACAAAATAAAAGATCTGCATACAGGCGTGCAATCAAATGTTATTTTTGTTCCAGCTACGGCCATTATTCAAATAAGTGCCTTGGCCACCAACGTATGAAAGCCAACAATGCTATTTTGATTGATACTTCTTCTGATAGTGGTAGTGAGACTGAGTGTGAAGTTGAAAATGTATTACCTTTCAAGGAGTCTGAAGATGTCTGTTGTGTGAACGATGTGTTAAGCTTTGACAATTGTGACCAATGTTATATGGACACATCGAGAGATACGGAGACGTTGAACAGATAGCTAGCACTCTGGTCACGACAGAATCACGCATACGGGATCGCCACGAATGCTACTCAACCAAAAGCAGCTAATGCCAGCGTGCCAAACATCACGGCACGCAGAAAGCTGAAGGACACGTCAAGATCCTTACGCGTGGTGTGTAACCATGCGAGCGAACTCGTCAGACGGGGACTGACCATTGTAGAGAGCAGATCGTTAGATATTGATAGGAGTTTTGTGTAACCAAATAGATAGAGATAGCATTAGAGTTTAGGAAACTAGTGATAGGCAATTCTGTGGCTTTGTGTGTGGTTTGATAGCGACTGTTATGTACTTGTAAAGAGCCTACGGCAATAAAATGTACCATGTAATTCCTTTCACACGACTTGCAAGTTTCTTGTGTGGTGTGAAAGAAGTAATCCGATGATGCCTGTCGCATGAGTTGTTGACAGTATACATATTTTCACTCTGGTAAAGTTGACGGTTTGTGTTACAATGCTCAATACATTTTCCATGTTGAGGGCTTTATCACACAGCGATCCTAGTTGTATGATGCAGTGATATGCTATCAATTCACCAGTACAGTTCTCCTGCATCTTTAACCGCATCCTTCCAACTAGTCCACACATCGCCGGTACTCCATCTGTTGTCAGTCCAACGAGTTTGTCCCAAGGCAGGTTCGCGTTGGTTTCAGTTTAGTTTAGTCGATGGGTCAACATCACGGCACATGGGTGTAACCCATAAGTGCTCCGTTGTCCTCCTAACTCAAACCTGAGTCTGGAAAAACTCAGCTCAGTGCACGAACTCCGTAGCACCTGCGAGGATCCTGAAATACTTTGGGTAGATTTTTAACTCGAAATTTTGCCCGGGCAGCGCCGTTAGGCTACTCTTTTTCGATCTCCAACTGCCAAGGGATTTTTTTACGTGCGCAACAATACACACGGGCGTCCGATATCACTACCCAGAGACCAGGGGAAATTGTATTACTAGAAGTCCACGTGAAAATAATCCCGGTCCTCACCGGGGGCTGAACCCGGGGCCTCCAGCACAATCAAGCAGTGTTAGTCGTGTCATTACTTTCATCGACAGTAAAGGAGAATGCAACATCAGCTGTGTTTTTACATCAGTGGCCATCTCACAAACCCGATCAACAATCGTAATTCTGCTATGGATTACCTTTGCAAACAACTGCCTTTTGTCTGAAGACAAGACGTCACACACTTTCATCATGCAGCGCTTCAGAAACTCTCATTCTGTAAATGGTCGGCCTGATTTTGCGATCTCCTCTGACACAATAAAACTTGCTTTGACTGCAGCATCAGTTTGTGATTTTGCTTTGGTGAAAAACATCTGCTGTATGTTAAACGCCTCTTCAATTCTTCTACATTCTGTACCTTCTACTCTGCATTCAGGCTGTTTAACTTGTCTTGATGTTTAGTCTCGTAGTGCCGTCTAAGATTATATTCTTTGATCACAGCCACATTATCTACACAAATTAGACACACAGGTTTACCGCTGTCACATAACACTGGAGAATTCAGATCCAGAATTGATGAAAAGCCGAGACCGCCGGCGATAGGCGCCAAAACTATTTGATGTGGTGAAATATGTTCCCAATTTCAAACACCACCGGGATTCCCGGAGAAGTCCCGGGATCAAAAGGAAAAGTCGGCATTCTGTTTGCCCGATCAGGAGACTGGAGAGGGGGGGGGGGGGGGCGGTGCCGTGATCCTTGGCACGAAATACGTGTTCTTGGGGATGCCCAAACAACCCGCCCACCGGGGAACATCAGCCACTGGATCTCAAGGGAAGGAAAAGGGGGCAGACACGCTATGCCACAACCCAGTGCCTGGGGAATTGCATACTGCCCAGAGGAGAGACACAACGTTGCATCCTTGCTACAGGAAGCTGCAAGGAAGTGCTGAGCCACCAAAACGGGGGCAGTTCTTTCTGAGGAATCGACTGCTCTATCGGAGAGCTGGAAGGGGAGACAAACTGCACGAGCAGTTGGTGGTCCCAGAAGCCCACCGTCCTCACATTCTTCAGAGCGGGCATACCATATCCGGTAGTAAGATATCCGGAACTCGCCATATGGGTGTCAGGGAGACGTTGCAGCAGATTTCCGGCCATTATTGCTGGCCAGGAATGACTGGGGATGTACGCCGGTTGGTTAAGTCTTGTCCAGAGTGCCAGAAGGCACCACCCAAATATCGGACGAAGAGTAAAAGGAGCGCTTAAGGTGGGAGAGAAAGTAGTAGTGTGGGGACCAGCAGAGACCAACATGATGCAAGCAGGATGGCATGGACCTTATCCTGTGGTAAAGGTTGTGTCCAGGAACACCTACTAAATCCGGATCGGGGGAGAACTGAAAAATCTTCCTAGGCATCTCCTGCAGAAGTATGAGGAGAGATCCGATATCAAATCCCCTCACCTTATGGTGATGGCAGCCATTGGGAAAAAGGTTAAGGGTCCAGACGAAGACCAGAGATCCCAAGTACTACTTAGGAAAACCTATGGAAACGTACGAGGTAGGTCAGATTTTCCAACCGAAGAGAGGAGGGAAATCAAACGTCAGGGAGAGGCCCATAGTAAAACATTCGCTAGTAACCCAGTTCAGAAGGAGTGGGTAACGTCAGGAACGGCGCAAGATACCCAGGACTCCGACCGAAGACTGGCTGACAGGATCCAACATCGACCGAGATGGTCCTGGAAGCAAAAATCCAGGAGCTTTGGGGAAGACGATTCTGTCCAACGAGGACGATACCGCAAATCCCAAGATGCAAAACTTGAGGAAACTAAGCGGATATGGAGACACTGCTACAGTCAGGATGGAACGATCCGTCTGTATTGTGAGCCGTCGCTTATGCAAGTCGGAAGTTGGCCGACTGAACGTATAGGAGCGATACGCCAACACTAGTGTCTGGTATTATGAGGATATAGGCTATCAGTGAGATCGCCTAAGTGCTGGGGAGGCAATATCTTTGAGGGTACAGGCAGACCATCAACATTTGATGTGCTGAGCCATCTCCCAGAAACTGAACATGCGTTTGATGAGTGGATTGTTGTGGATCATCTGGATCGAACCTCCAGTGAGTAAGAGTTGATGCGGTCAACTCTCTTAAGAGGGCTTACGATTGTTGATCCCTGACTATGTCACATAATACTGGAGAATTCAGATCCAGAATTGATGAAAAGCCGAGACCGCCGTCGCTAGGCGCCAAAACTATTTGATGTGGGGAAATATGTTCCCAATTTCAAACACCACCGGGATTCCCGGAGAAGTCCCGGGATCAAAAGGAAAAGTCGGCATTCTGTTTGCCCGATCAGGAGACTGGAGAGGGGGGGGGGGGGGGGGGTGCCGTCTTGATTGAAGTCCGGTCACGTGAGTGACGTCACTCGGGCAACATTTTGGCTGGGTGAAATTAACTAAACTTGCGATCAGTGGAATGTAATACTCTTGAAGGGAGTGTTTGGTTGTGTTTAGTTCTAATGGAGAAGGGGATTTACGGGGTCTCCTGTGTTTTAGAAACTGTGATGAATTGTGAATTCCGACTCCGAACAGGAACACTAGCATAAGGTAGTCTAGTATTAAATAGAGTTAGTACTTGAATTTAGTGATAGTGTGTTGTGAGAACGTAGTCTAGGAGCGTCGGCAGCAGCTGGCTGATGCCTAGCTTAAAAGAGGTAGAGTGAAATATCATTTCACTCGGCAGGGTAATACCAGTGTAATGGGATGATATTCGGTGAGATTTGGGATGGCTGGGGGGATAAGGGAAATGTAAATGGTGGGATATTCCGGTAGTGAGGCCTACTGGGGCTCCTGTGTTTTTCCGTTTGGTCTTTCCTTTCCCTTACCACCCAAATGTGACGAACGACTCTGCTTTAAGCCAGAGGGTAGTTCTAGATTAACCAGGATAAATATCTGAGCGTGGCCATTGGCCTACAATCACATATAATAGGTCTAAATAGGGTTTTTCTCTCACAGTATCTTCTATTTTCGACAGGTTCCACTGTGTAAAAGAAAGGAAGTATTACTACGAGGTGTGGACAAAGCCAGTCACACTGAGTGATATTTTACTGTACCGGAGAAATTAAGGACAGTGTAGAGGAAGGGAAATATTACTCTGAGGTGTGGACAATGACAGTCACACTGAGTGCAATTCCATTGTAGAGAAGAGCTGATGTACAACACAGAGGTGTGAACAATGGCTATCACACGGAGTGCAGTTATATCAAATGGCCTCGGAAATGGGACATCGTTCCAAAAATTATAAACTCATAGAAAGCAGGAGTGTTATCCTGAAAAGGGCCAGTGTAGCAGAGATTGAGTACCCAAGGCAGTTTTTATTAAAATATTAACACCTCCATGGACAATGACAATGTTAGGTAAAGAGGTGGAATAACAGTGATTTACAGTAACTATGACTATGTCGAGTGACCATAACTTTAGGTTGTAGAGAGGTTGCAGAGTAAAGACACTCATTCAGTAACATTCTGCAACCGGACTAAAAGTTTTCTTTAAACTCGTGTGAGATATAAGGAGATCTTCGTGGGTATCAGTATTTTAATGGACATATTAAGTACATAGTGTGTTCCTGATTCATGGACATTAATCGGCCATATTCAGTAGTGGAGAAAAGTCACCCAGACTATATATGATTAACTCCAAGAAGTCAACCATTATTCGGAGAGATGCTTCATTCGGTGAGACCTGTTCCGAACTTACTGTGGTGTGATGTGGCATGGCCTAACATGATGAACGATCCTGAGCTCACTAATCTATTCTCACATACACCATAGAAAATACCACATATTTCCACACGCAAACAGTGCACACACACACACGTGACACTTTTCTGTATTAAATGTTTTATTTTATAATTTGTTAAAATACAGTCTTGTGTGGGTATGTTCTGAAACAATATGAAGGGTATTGTTTAGTGGTAAGAAGAAGAAGAGCAAAGAGAGAGATAGGGTACCTAAGACTGACAGGGGGTTTGTAGACAAAGGTCCGGCAGAAGACCACAATAAGGAAAAGGATTTTAAACAGTGTGCCTGTTGACTCCACTTCCCCCCTAGGGACGACTGGCGACAACCGCCAATATCAGAAAGCATATATTCAGCCTCCCGGCGGCTTTGAAAGGCTCCGTTTTCAGAATCAACTTTGCTCTTGGCAATTTTAAAGGCTAGCTTTGATTTTAACAGATTGTTCATCTGCCTTCAGACGCTTGATAAATATCAGGTTAGCCGTTGCGGGAAAAGGTGATGTAATATCCGGACATTACACTACTTTCATTTTTTTTATGTGCCAATCCAAAACGAGCATCTAAACGTTCCAGCCCAGCGAATCTGATTCTTCATTAGTAGTGTGTGGATACTGGGCATGGAAGCTCTTTCTAGGATAATACACATCTTGCCACGTGTGTTGGCCAATCATCTCATCAGTCTCCATGCGACGAACATTAACTCACTACACAACTTTTATTTTCGCTTATTCTGATCGAAGCGAGAACGCTCTCAGGTAGCCTATGATTCGGAGGGCTGCTAATTAGGAAATTTGATTTGCACTTTATATCGTGACCATAAAATATATTTTTGCCTAAAATTATCTCTTGGGCCGAATATATTTCTACGTCGGTAGAGACTTCTCGGGCCTGATTTGATTATACGGCGAACCGGATGTGGCCCGCGGGCCTTGAGTTTTATACATGTGGTATAGACCAATCGGCAATGGAGGAGTGATGTGCTCATTATCACACTAATCGCCTTGACTTTCCAGGTCATCTCCTTGTACCTATTTTAGGCTGATTAGTCCTGGGATTTCAGGTCAGTTTAACAATCCTCCTCGCTATGGTTTCGAATCCATGACCAGTGGGTAGACAGACGAGAGTCTAGTCATTACGCTTACTTTACTTATCGAGCAGGACTTCACTTAAGAGCATACTAATCGGAACAAAATCCAATCCAAGCAATCCTGAGAATTGAATCAAGAACCATCGTGTTGATAAGTGAGCGCGCTAACAAATCTACCACGACCGTTATGTCCAATGCTGAATATACATTCATTCATGCATTCATTCATTTATTCATTAAATTCATTTACTCATTCATGCATTCATTCATTTATTAATTCATTCATGCATTCAGTAGTCTGTAATGTGCAGAACTTCTCCCACACAAGTCTTCTGAAATATCTCTCTATCACAAGTCAGGCGTCGTGTCTCTCCTGCTGTCATGTTTCAATTATCTATCACTCTGTGAAACAATTATCTTATTCTTTTCCTCTCCCGGTTACACTTCCCTCCATAATTATATTGTATAGACTTCCATGTCCATTTATTTGTCTAAAATAATTCATTTTCCCCAATCATTTTGTGTCGAAATAGCCATTCATCTTCAATATTGAGGTCTTCTTAGATATGTGTTTTTGCTCTCATGTCCGTCCTGTGGATATTTAATTTTCTTCTGTAACATATTAATAATGCCAATTCTTTACATCAAAGAGAATGGCAGAAATTGGCAACTGGTGGAAATTTTGGTGTAGATTGAATCCCCAACACAAATGCATTCAGATGGCACAACTGGCAACATGAGGCACTTCAGTTTGTATAGACGAAGCAACATACACCCAGTCACTGGGGAGCACACGAGGGCATTGGCATTGTTGGAAATAAATGAAATCTTTGTCACCCAATATTGTCTCATTAACTCTTTATATCCCAAAGGGTTAATAAAACGAAATAAAACAAGTAAGGCCTGCGGGAGTTAGAATAATACTGATGTGCAATGGAGGCAAGCTCCTTAATAGACAGAGGGAATTGGTAGCAGCAGCAGCGTGGCAACTAGACGCTGGCCTGGATACTTGTGTTCTTGGGTTCTATCTTCATCAGGGCCATTTGAATTTTGTCAAATTGATCTTCGTTTCCAGGTCAACTTAGCCTAAAATAGGTACCCTGAAATGTCTTGTAAAGTAAAGGCGGACTGTGTGATCCCGACCACATCACACACTGAGTGTTGTTTGGTCTAAAATACTATGGGCGTGTGAAAGATACCTTATATAGAGGAAATGAACGCGATAACTGGGCTCTAGTGGGCTAGCACTTTCACCCATAAAGATTGTTACAGTAGATACGCAGGGAGCAGTCGGGGGAGTAGACTGACAACCGCTAAGAAAATCACGAGTATTTTAATTTCAAAGAGACTAAATATATACTTGTCTATTGCAGAAAGCCAGCCGGAGTGGTGCTGTGACTAGCACGTTGCATACCGCCCCTTTGAATGTGGGTTAGAATTGGCATCAAGGTGAATTTTAAAATTGACCCGCTCTCCCAGGTCGACTCAACAGAACATTGATGTCAGGAAGTATTCTGGGAAGTAAACACGCCCGGTACGATATTGACAAAATCGCCCATCTCGTGCCGACTGGGCTATTACATTTCATGGCAGCCCCTTATGTTAATTACATCCCGTGGCGTGCGAAACTGTCCTTTATTTTACCCTTTCCGCAATGCTTCGAATAGTAAGTTTACTTCAATGTACGACCAGCAAATATGGTTTCATATAGAGTCTTCTACTGTTTTTCCTTTTTTCTTCAAGCAGTGTCGATCAACACCCTTCATGAGTCAAGATAAGGATGCGTGTAGCGAGGCATTCCGGAATTTGTGTTACCGAAGAATGACAAGATCTAGCATAACTGAAAAACTTGCACACAAACTAATTATGGACAATAGTATAGAGAACAAAGAAGACTTCTTAAAGTGATAAGACAGAGAAGACTTCCTGACACCTGGCTGTCTTGACAGACGATAGCTTGTGAAATAAAGTTATATACCTCGCTATACCACACAGCCTGGGCTGAATTTAGAGACCATTTGTTGCCCATGCATTATGATCCGTCTCGGCCTAAGAAGGACACCAGGGCAAATGCGGCTACGTTTGCATTTGATGTCGCTAGGGCTTCCAGGATAAACAAGAGACAGTTTCGGTACCTGGAGGATGCGTGTAACAGGGTTAGGTATCGGTTGCTATATGCTCTGAAGGACATGGAGGTATGCTCTTGCCTTGTCAGATTGCGGCAGTCTTTTATAAGCATACAGTTGCATTGCGCATGGGTTCCTGGACTTCTGATCCCTGAACGATTACACCTGGGTTGCCACAGGGATCTGCCTTGTCCCCAGTGCTCTTTGCTGTCTACACCAGCAGAATCGCAGCTATTGAGACACCAGGTCTAGAATCTTGACATTTGCAGATGATGTGCTGGTGCACAGGCAGGGCAGAGATAGGGAAAGTTTGGCTGCAGATTTACAGGTGGCAGTAAACAGGGTGACAGAGTGAAGCAAGGACGCAGGGGCCGTTATAAACCCAGACAAGGCATCGGTTGTGTGGTACTCCCTGGATAACCGGATTTTAAGGCAGATGTCCCATGTATTATATTGAATGAATGTCCTCTTAGTAGAGTGAGTAAATTGAAGTACTTGGGAATCACCTTCGACGGGTGTCTTTTAAAGATCATGTGGAGGGTTTGGTGGTGAAGGCTGGTAGGGGACTTAATGCTTTGAGGGCGATGACAGCAACTGGGGTAGAGCAGAGGATGCTTTACAGGCTCTTTCAGCAGTTAATAATTTCTGTCATTGAGTATGGTTTGGGGCTGCTGACAGTATCGAAGAGCCAGCTTGAAAGATTGGAGCGCATACAAAATGCGGCCATGCGGGTGATTCTGGGGTGCACAAAGGACACACCAATTATATGCATGAGGCATATCCTGGCGCTACCAACAATGGCGGATAGGCATAGGGTCCTTCAGGCCAAATGGTACCTGAGAGTTGCTGCAGATAGGGATCACCCCCTGCATGAAGCCATGGATATGGTCAAGGGTCATAGGCTAAGAAAGTCCTGGATGGCACAGGCGGAAATATCTATACGCCAGGTTGTGATCTAGAGACCATCAATCGTGAAAAAGAGGGGGTTGAAGTACCGGCAGACAGGACGGACTGGCGAAATGTAATTGTAACACTGGGTCGTGAGTGTAGAGAATGGGCAGCGGGCCGCACAGAGTTTCAGGTGCAACAACTGATCCAAAGTAATACACATCAAGGTCGCTTACTGATCTAGACTGATGGGTCAGTGGTGTGAAATAGGCGAAGTGGTTGGGGTTTCATTGTGAAGGCTAATGGACAATTTTTGAAAAAGGAGAGTATGGCATATGAGGCTACAACCTCCAGCATGATAATGGAGGCGAAAGCGGCATTCCGTTGGTTAAAGGAGACTGCATTACACACTGTCTTCATCGCAGACTCAAGGTGTATGCTTGGTAAAGTAGGGAAAGGAATATTTCGTGTGGAATGGCTCACCTCGCTTCAGGGATCACAGATTGTAAGAATTGTATGGATTTTTTGCCCTCGCCATGTGGGTATGCGTTGGAATGAACAGGCTGATAGGCTGGCAGGGAATGCACCTCTTGGTGGTCGATTATCTATGGACAAGGGAGAAGTGGTCGTGCGCCTGTGGGACCAGGTTGGAGAAGGTGGAGTAACAGATTGAGAACCCGTATGTGGAAAGGATGAGATTACGGAGGATTGGCAGGGGTTCTGGTAGAATCTCAAAACTGAGAGGGAAAACCAGGAGAACATTCAATCAGAAAGCGGTGGTAACGATTACTGGTGTGACTCTTCGCATAAGGGAATGTCCTGAGTGCAGTCATGTCGGTTCTTACCTCAACTCAACTCAACTATGATCCGCCTCTGTACCTGCCTGATTTACTCCAGTGTAAAGGAAACACTAATTTTTTTAATGACACGGAGAATGCTTTGAAGAAATGTAACGCTTCAGAAATAAATAAAATGGATGATTTCAATGCGAAAGTAGGAAATCAAGGAGATGGAATGCACAGTAGGCAATCATGGTTTGGAAGAACGAAGCGAAAGAGAATACACTACAGACTTGAATAATGAGCAAAAGAGAACAATAATCCTGACAAATATGAAGAGATTCACAGAAAAGTTAGAACATTCTGTAAGGAGGCAAAAGAAGCATGGCTCTGGAAACATTGCATAGAAATTGAAAAACACGACAACAGAAAAAATGCCGAATTAATGCACAAAAAGAATTCAATAGCTTACTAATAAAAGAACACGTAAATCAACAGGCTGCCTAAAAACAAAAGATGGAAAAATCAAAATAGAAAATATAAGATTTTACATTTATGATAAGATTATGTGAAACACTTCTATAATTATACAAAAGAAGAACAGCATGGCATTCGAAATAATAATGAGGACAATCAATTTTGAAGATGGAAGTTCAGAATGCTCTTAACCATATGAAAAATGGCGAGACCCCCAGTTCAGACAACATCACAACAGAAATAATCAATGCTTAGAAGAATATGGAATAGACCAAGTGACCAGACTGCTGAACACAATGTATGATACTAGAGATATACCTCCTGAATTATGTAATTCTATATTTATTGCAATTTCAAAGAAATCGGGAACCTTGAAATGTGATAAACATCGAGCATTTAGTATTATTAGCCACATCACGCAGAATTAGCTAAGAATCACCATTGAAAGCTTTAGGAAGAAAATACAACCCGAAATAGGAGAAGAAAACCGTGGGTTTCTAGAAGGCAAGGGAATAATAAACGCGTGTATATGTTGAGACCATTAATTGGACGTTCTATAGAAGTAAACAAAGATCTACACCTTTGCTTTATTGACTACAGACAAGCTTTCGATAAATTAAGACCGGTCAACATGATAAAGGTGCTTGCAAATCTACAGATTGATGAAAAAAGACCTTAGACTTGTAAAGAAAACACATATATTCGAAACAACAAGCTATGAAGAAGGAAATACAAGTAAATGGGAATATTCTTAAATAAGTGAATCGGTACAATTATCTCGGAACAGTCATAACATTTGATGGGAGATGCCTTGAAGATACTTGAATAAGAATCGTCATGGCGAAGGTAGAATTTTGCAATTGGAAAAACATAATAAAAAGACGTTATTTGCAACAAGAAAAAGGGTGTTGAGGTGCTACACATACCCTGTACTTTTGTATAGATATGAAGCATGGACAATGAACAGAAAAGCTGGAAAACATCGGATGACTGTGGAAATGTGGTTTATGAGGAAAATGGTAAAATGCAAAGAATACAATGGACAGACAGAAAGGCCAATGACCAAGTCCAACAAAAAATACATTAAATTCGAACACTGATTAGAGGGGAAGGCAGAGAAGTAAATACCTGGATGACTTGGCCACGTGGTATGGTCGAAACAAGAGCACAGAGCTGATCCACGACACTGATGATCGCGTGAGATTGCGAAACATGCCCGCCCACGCTTATCGTCACAGCACATGATGAACACTAATGCATGGGAAAGAGACAAGCTGCCGAAGCGCCGGATTAGCAAAGCAATACTCTAACTGTCGGTGAACTTCAATCCTAGACCAGTTGCCAACCAAGACTTAGACCCTGGTCTGCCCTGCCATGACATTTAGTCTTCATGTTCCATTTCCTCGCATATTCCCTCCTATGTGCGCTTCTCCGCTCTAAGCCGTTGGAACAATGAAGTGTCGTGTTTGGTGACCGCCGCCCTACATTCGGTGCTAACAGAAAGCAAGTAGTACCGTCTACTGTCATACGGTAGCTCAGTCATATGTGACTAAGACCTGACTTTACACGGCTTGGTCGTAATCTAAAACATGCAGAAGCAGCAAAGAGAACGACTGAAGGCAAGATAATGGCAATAAAGGTAGAGGTTCATCGAGTATAGCATTCACAATACAGGCATGTGCAGATCAATCAATACATCATTCGTGGTATTAAAGAGAGTGGCAAAATACAGACAACCACGGAATGGAATGATCAGGCAGTTCTGCAACCAGTCCAAGGACTAGCCTAGTTGATGATGATGTCTTCCCCCTCAAACCACCTTCAGGGCGCGTGAGGAGAATGCATAAGTTTTGCTCCCGACAGCCTTCTGGGCAAATGCCATGTCTGAGGCTAATGAGGCGGAAGACCCCAAGAGTGTGTAGGTATTGAGTGCGTCCTCGAGTTAAAGTGTAAATCGAGTTGGTGGAAGAGAGAAAAAAAAACACATTCACAACAAAAATTATTGTAAAATTCATTGGCACCTTGCCCTCTTGACAGGCGATAGTTTGTTACATTGTGCTTCAAAAAGGCTTAATAACTACAACCCATGGCGGTGGTACCAGTTGAGACCAGGGCATGGAGTTATACCTCTCCTTAGCACAATGCCTGGGCTAAAATATAGAGACCATGTGTTGCCCATGCAGCATGATCCCTCTCTCGGCCTGCCTAGTTCACTCCAGAGGAAAGGTAACACCCCTACATCTGGAACAAGACAAGCTGCAGAAGCTGCCGGATCAGAAAAGCAATGCTCTAATGTCCGCGAGTCGGAGCTTCGATCCTAGACCAGCCGCCAACCAAGGCTTAGGGTCTGGTCTGCCCTGCTATTATATTTAGTCTTTAGATTGCATTTCCTCGCACCACGATAAGGCTTGTACCCTCCGAATTGCGCTCTTCCGCCCGAAGCCGTTGGCACAATGTGGGGTGTTGTGTTTGGTAAGCGCCGCTCAACATTCGGCGCTGACAGAAAGCAGGTAGTACCGTCTACTGTCATACGGTAACTCAGTCATATCTGACAAAGACGAAATCTTAATCTATTATCTCTTAATCTATTCTAAAATAGAACACACGTATTAGAGCAAGAAAGTAAACAGCGTAACGGTTTGTGATAGCCGGAGAAATATAAGCAAATCTGAACAATCCACGCGGAAAAAATATTAAGAGACACAGTTGAATAACTTGGGATAGCCAAGAAAGAAGCTGCCAGATTCAGGAGAATCCGCAGGGGAGCATAGGGCATTGTATCTTGTTGTTACGGATCTATGATGCCGTTGCTAAGATGCTAAGATAATGAGGCAGATGAGGAGGTTAGTTTGTTGTTTGTCCTTTGCAGGACGTCACAAACAGCTCTAAAATGTATCGTCTGTTTCAGTATTTTTACTACTGTTATTAGTATCAAGCCCGCTCCGTGGCGAAGGATTTACGGGCGTAGTTCGTAATCCTGCATACCACGTTCGAAACACAGCTGCGTTATTTATTTTTAATGAAATGGTAAGGGTGCCGGTCGTTCAGAAAGCGATGGCAAACTACTGAACGTAAACTTGCCCAGGAATTACGAACAGCCAAATCATGCTGGGGTTGACTGCTAGGTACGTAAAGGATATGCAACTCACTTTAAAAAAAAAATTAGTATCAGGCTTTCTGAATGAACGACAGTCATATCATTGTGAAAATCAACACAAGGCGATCTGACCCCAAACAGCCTCCAATCCCCAGCAATGTCGGGATTTTGAGACATAATTCACTACCCCTAAATCACATACGCGAGGAAAGAGATTACAATTAATACATGCATATTTCACTTACATCAGGCACACACTTAGCCGCCCGGCTGACGATGCTGTGGCGAGGGGTGTAAATCTGCACGTGGGCGGGTATTTACAGTTGACCAGAGCTCCAAGATCGACCCAGTTTAAAATGGATACCAGGAAATGTATTGAGAAGTAAAAGGCTACTGACCACATCGTCCACTGAGTACCGATGGGTCTATTTAAATATGGATCTAATACCACATGTCAGAGTACTGACTACTGACTACTAACTTTAAAAAATAAAGCCATCTGTTGGTAGCTGGCAATATAATAAATTGTAATGAATGTCTATTTTATATTTACTTTGGGAATTTGTCTCTGCTTGAAGACTCAAGCACATTGTCTCGGCAAGCCGAAGGAAAGTCACAGGAGCATCTCTCGTACAGTCGAAGTCCAGATTTGTAGTCCTGCAGGATTCAATCAGTCTAACACGTCTAGACTTTGAAAGATTTAAGCAAACCTAAAATATTAAGAGCATCATCCTCTAAGCCGCTTAGTTGCTTCTATGTTTACCCGATGGCTTCACAGTGTCTGGAACTGTAACCTTCTAGTCGCGATTTTGAAGACTTGTCTGACCTTTTGATCTCTGCGCAACTTTCTGGTTATCACGCTTGGGTAATGACTTGTCAATTGTCTCCCCTTTTATTAGTATTAAAAATGTAAACAGTGGGTATGTTCCTGCAGCGCCCGTCAGTTTCTATTATGTTCATTCATCGTTATTACCATCTTCCACTTTTGCCGACACTGCATGATGATGATGAAGTGAAAAGAAGGTTCGTCTAGAAAAGCCGGCTCTAGTGGCGAAGTGGTTACAGACACAATTCGTAATCTCAAATACCTCCTTCGAAACAGCTGCGAGGGATTTGGCAGCAGACCGCCTTGCGTTGTTTTCATACAATGGTATGAGTGTCGGTCGTAAAGAAAGCTACACAAACTACTGAACGTAGACTTGCCAAGAAATCACAAACAGCCAAACAAATTTTGCGATTGACTGCGACGTTCTGTAAATGATATGAAATTAACCAGTAAAGATGTGACGTATGAGGAAACTGTTAAAGGGGCCGGGTAGAGATTTTTCTGCCTTTCACAAATAGGAAGTAGTGATACCTAACACTCAAACCACACATTGGAACTGTTATACAGAGACCACAAATAGGAAGATAGTGTGATACATAACACATAAACCACAAACAGAAAGTTGTAGTAATATATAACACATAAACAACAAATAAGTTGTTGCTGTGATACACAACACATGAACCACAAACTGGAAGTTGTGATACACAACACATGAACCACAAACAGGAAGTTGCGTAAAATTGACGCTACTCTAGTTCTCAACACTTCCCTTTGGGGACCATGTTAAGAAGACTACACAAAACTGGACAAGACAGATGACACATATTGAAAGACGCTTTGTACAGATATGGCGGATTTCTCGTTACATTTAACTTGCTTAAAAGACAGTTTCCCCGAAAAGATTTACTTCAAGTATTATAATTAGATGAGAGTTTACTTACACAATTCGCAAAGACACTCGCTTCCTTCATGTAATGTTACAAATTACATACTATAATTGTTTCGTATACTACAATGTTGGGTATTGTTTTCCCCGAAAGCCCGATTTATAATGTATGGAAGCTTTCTTATTGCAAGCAACACTCATTATCGCAATATCCTTGCGAGTGCGAATTCGATGCTGTTAGGTATAAATGTCTAGATGTGTGTCAACGATTCAATACATTTGTATGGAAATATGTGTGGAAATAGCTGAACCAGATAGGACCATCGGCGCCGCAATTCTGAGTTACAGTCCATGGAGCTCTGATTGAATGCCGGTGCTGGGTGAAATAATGACCCATAAAGATTTGCGTGGATGAAATCTGCGGTGGGGAAAGTACTGGCTGATATGGTTTATAAAACATGGTCCGCTGCCGATACAAATGCAAGGGATTGTATGTTAATGTATAATCAATGCTTCTCCTAATTATGCACTGTCTCACATTGTTCAGGGAGCGGAGGTGGTGTAGTAGCTATAGACTTTTCTGCCGGCCTGTTGGGATTAGGTTCGAATTTGTAAAACTGGCCCCGGCTCCCAGGATCAACATCACGGCACACGGGTGTAACCCATACGTGCTCTGTTCTACTCCTAACTCAAGCCTAAATCCGGAAATATCAGCATCGGCGAAGATCCTGAAATATTTTGGGTACATTTTTAACTCGAAATTTTGCCCTGGCAGCGCCGTTAGATTACTCTGTTTTCGATTTCCAACTGCCAAGGGATTTTTTACGTGTGCTGCAATACACACGAGCGTCCGATCTCACTACCCAGAAATCAGATAATGTTGTTTCTTTACTAAAGTCCATGTGAATTAGAATTTCCTCCCTAAATCCCCCCCCACCCTTACACATTATACATAAAAATGGAAGCTAAATTTAATAACACATACTAGAACAAGTCTAGACATCTACATAAAACGTGATTTACGGGTCTACTTACGTTATAAAACGAACTTCATTAGGGGGAGAAGTACAGAAGCGTAAAATTTAGAGGGAAAACCAATATCAAGTAACTGGTTCGTGTGATATATGCGATCTTGAAATAATCTTAATACGTCCCCCCCCCCCCCGGAAACCCTAAAATCCCCCCCCTCCCAGAGGGGGGGGGGGAATTCCCCACAGGTTAACAACAAATGCCCTAGACTTTAGGCGTCGATAAGGAAGTGACGAGTATCATCCAGCCTATCCCCTAGAGTCCTAGACCTTAGACACCGGTAAGGAAGTGACGAGTATCATTCAGTCTATTCATTAGACCTTAGACGCCGGTAAGGAAGTGGCGAGTATCATTCAGCCTCTCCTCTAGACCTCAGACGCCGGTAAGGAAGTGACGAGTATCATTCAGCCTCTCCCCTAGACCTCAGACACCGGTAAGGAAGTGACGAGTATGATTCAGTCTATTCCTTAGAACTTAGACGCCGCAAGGAAGTGACGAGTATCATTCAACCTCTCCCCTAGACCTCAGACACCGGTAAGGAAGTGACGAGTATTATTCAGTCTATTCCTTAGAACTTAGACGCCGGCAAGGAAGTGACGAGTATCATTCAGTCTATCCCCTAGACTTTAGACGCCGGTAAGGAAGTGACGAGTATCACCCAGCCTGGCAACTGATATTATGCGGCTCTCGATGGCATTTAAAAATAAAAACTTTTACTTTGTTTTTAAATTATTTTGTTGAATTTTTCAGAATTTCATGTATTGTTATGATTGTTTTAATATTTTTGATAAAATTGCTTTCTAATATTGAGAAATATGTATCGAGATATAAAAATTTAATAAGGATTATTTTTTGAAAAGGAGATATTTTTCCGGTGAATAACACGATTTATTTTGCAAGAAAATATTAAATTTAAAAGCTTTTTTTTTTTTTTTTTGCTATTATAAATTATTTCCACATTTACAATGTTCAAATTAATTTATTTGTTTTAGTAGTCTTGATATATTTCTGAAATTAATTCTGAGTTTACTCCCTGTTTTCCAATTATTTTATTTTCACATACAGCCGGAAATAGGTTTTGTTTCATTTCCTTTTAAAATTTTTGTAACATTCTAACTGTTAGAATTTTATTGAAACAATGAGTGTCACTAAAACACGTAAGATTCAAGACGAATGCAGTGTTTTTAATTATGAATGGACAACTAAGTACTGTTTTATAAAAGTTGGTAGCAAATCCGTTTGCTTGTTGTATCGTGAGTCAGTGGTTGTCTTCAAGAAGTACTATTTAAAAAGACATTATCAACCAAACCATTCTGATTTCTGATACAATTTAACAACCGACGAGAGGGAAAGGAAATGCCTGGAGTTGGTAAAATATTTGGAGAAACAGCACACTGTTTTCACTAAACAGTTTTCTAGTCTTGTGCTGTCACACAGAATTGTAAAACAGAACAAACCATTTTCTGATGGTGAGTTCATCAAGGAATGTTTGCTAGATGCAGCAAACATGTGTCCAGAACACCCCCCCCCCCCCAAAAAAAAAAAAAAAAACACACACACACACACACACACACACACACACACACCAATTTGACAACATTACTTCATTAAGGAGAACTGTGATCAGATTTGTGACTAGATAAGTGACAATTTGATACATAAACTTCAAGATGCAAGTAAGCAATTTTTGTGGAACTCTCTTGCATTGGATCAGAGTACCGATGTACATGATACTGCCCAATTATTGATATGTATACATGGAATAAATACTTCTTTCAAACTCACTGAAGAGTTACTGAGTGTTGAGTCACTCAAAGACACAACCACAGGCCATGATATATTCAATGCTGTTACTAATTGTATTGAAAGAACTGGGTTGGTTTGGAACAAAATGACAAGTGTTACAACTGACGGAGCTCGTGCTTTGACTGGGGAAAAAATGTAGGTCTGGTAACTTTGATAAGTGATAAGATTAAAACAGAATATCCTGACCACACATTATTACATTAAGAAAATATGTGTAAAATTGTTTTGAATATGAAGCATGTTATTTACCCAGTCAGTGTCATCAAGTTCATCAGATCAAGAGGAATTAATCACAGACAGTTCAAGACATTACTTGACGATTTGGAAACTGAACATTCCGATGTCCTGTACCACACTAGAGTTCGTTGGCTGAGTCTCTGCAAGGTGTTGAGACGAGTTTGGGACCTCAGAGAAGAAATAGTGATGCTCCTAGAGATGAAAGGCATTGAATGTGACATTAATACTAACATTGTCAATAAAGAGTGGAAGATAGACTTTATGTTTGCCCTTGAAATTATGGGAAAGTTAAATGAACTGAATATCTAACTTCATGGCAATGGTGTGTTCACATGTAAAATCATTTCGGGCAACATTCTCACTGTTCTCCAGCCAAGCAAGTGAAAAAAAAATGTTTTGTCACTTCTCTTTGCGGAAACAAGAAACCATTTCTGGTGAAATAACTGAAAAGTACAAAGCCAAATTAGATGCACTGGAGGAAGGATTTGCATGGAGATTCCAAGATGTCAAGAACTTAGAGCCACAGTTCAATATTCTCAGTTCCCCTTTTAGTGCAGAAGCTGATACAGCCACAGAGGACATACAGTTGGAGCTGCTTCATTTACAAGCAGATCATTGATTGAAAGAGAAATATTCAAGTCAGATGGTTTGATGGATTTCTATGGATCTTAATCAGAAGAATCATTTCCCAACTTGAAAAACTTTGCACAAAAGGTTTGCTCACCCCTGATCCAGACTATCCCTAGACCTCAGACCTCAGACGCCGGTAAGGAAGTGACGAGTATCATCCAGTTAGGACTGGTTTAACATTATAGGCCTAGCATTATATTAGCAATATAAAGGTCAGCATGGCCGAATGGATAACAACGCTCGTTCTTACACATCCGATGTGCGAGGTAGTAGGTTCAATCTCTACACCAGTCAGTTGGACTAAAATGTTGACTTCTCGTCCTTGAATGATGACGACGGACGCTGGTAATTATGAACGATAATCCAGACGCAAAAATCAGCCCAGTGTGCTGTAAGTAGAATCACGTGTATGACTACGACTACGCCTGATTCAAAGCGAGCGAGCGTGAAAAAAAAATTATGTGTAATATATCACCGAGGCAAGAAAACGATGTTACCCGAATAAAGCCATCAGTGATCACGATCTTTCAAACAAATTCTTAGGCTAACCTTACCGGGAGCAAATGTGATAAAATAAATCCTGCCACATTGGTATTTGAACTCTGGATCACTGTATTGTCAAGCAAGAGAAATAATCAATAGGTTATCAATACTATTTTCAGCTCTCAAATACGTTTCGAGATAACGTATTTCAATATTCTCGTGTCGACAGATCGACACAAGAATAGAATCCAACATTGAACAATAGATAAGGTTTATACTAATGTTACAATAACGCTTGCAAAGTCTTCAGCTGTGATTAGAATCGATTTTTGGATAATGCGACAGCAATACAACCTTCCCAAAACTCCAGCCTAGGGCTCAAGTCGAGGCAGCTGGTAACGGAAAGTCGAGAGTTGACTGTCTCCAAAATGTCTGGTTGAAAGGTATCTGGTTAAACTGACGGACTTAGTAATTCCACGGCGGGAAATTTTTCCATTATCCATAGAATCAAGAGAAGAATAAATGCGTCTGGTGCATTTGATAAACGTTAGAATATCTGCTAACAGAAAACGCGTTTACAGGGCATTATAAATGTATTTGGAACGGTAAAATGATTACATGGAGAAGTGGCACACATGTAAACTACTCGGGAGAATTACTCGGAGATCAGGTGTCTGCCTCTGGTTCAAAAGATATTGGGTTCATATCCAGATGAATTATATTTAAATAATACCTTGGGGTACCCCTCTGTCCCAATTACGATTGCGGGCACATAACATTCTCGGATAGGGGTGAGTAATATTATATCGCTTGTGGGTGATATTTACGATAGCGGCAATCACCCCCATGTATTGACTGTTTGTGATTTACTGGACAATTTTACGTTCAGTAGTTTACCATTGATTCGTAAACAGCTAATGTCCCATACAACTGAACTTCCAACTCGAGCGAAGCTGATTTCGAAAAATTACAACGGAAATGAGATTCCTGAGCAGAATACTCAACATATCAAGAAGATAGAAAATAAGAAATGAAGAAATCATGACTATAGTTGGAGTTATAGCAGAGCTAAATTTCGTCAGAAAACATGAAGTTAAATGGTTTGCCGTCTAACTAGGCTACCAACTAACAGTATACAACAACAACCAATGATATTCAGACCAAACGCAACCAGAAGAGGAGGCGGACCATGTAAATCACGGGCATAGGGGGAATAACAGAGTCCATGGCAATCTCGATAAATGAAGCCCATACACGGGCACTCACCCGCTGTGTATGCTTCACCTCGACACCGCATGTTACAGGAGGCACAATAAGAGATGAGATGACATGAGATGATGGGATGAACTCAATATGTCAGGGAATTGTGAACTGCGTTTCACTAACTCATAAGCTACAGACGCCGGTTTTTGGACAATGCATACGTGACATTTCCTCTGCTTGTTAAAACAATATAGACTATGGTGAATAGACTGCGTGGAGACGAAATGTTAATTATCTACACAACCTACACACATAAGTTTATTCATAGTATACTTGAACAGCAGATGGGCACCGCCAGCAGAACCACATTTCAGTGTCTCCAAATAATTTCTCTCTCACCTATTAATTGTCCATGATTCGCTTAAACACATCACCGGTTCATTGTCCATGATTCACTTAAATACATCACCATTTAATTGTTCATAATTCACTTAAAATCATCACCAGTTAATTCTCCATGATTGAATACTATACATCACCAGTTAATTGGTCATGATTCAGTTCCATACATCACCTGTTCATTGTCCATAATTCACTTAAACAGATCACCAGATAATTGTCTATGATTCATTTAAACATTATATCTGTTAATTATCCATGAGTCACTTAAACATTATATCTGTTAATTATCCATGAGTCACTTAAACATTATATCTGTTAATTATCCATGAGTCACTTAAACATTGTATCTGTTAATTATCCATGATTCACTTAAACATTATATCTGTTAATTATCCATGATTCACTTAAACATTATATCTGTTAATTATCCATGATTCACTTAAACATTATATCTGTTAATTATCCATGATTCACTTAAACATTATATATGTTAATTATCCATGATTCACTTAAAAATTTCACCTATTAATTGTATATGTTTCAATTTCACACATAACCTGTTAATTGTCCATGATTCACTTAAAACATCACATGTTAATTGTCCATGATTCACTTAAAACATCACATGTTAATTGTCCATGATTCACTTAAAACATCACATGTTAGTTGTCCATGATTCACTTAAAACATCACATGTTAATTGTCCATGATTCACTTAAAACATCACATGTTAATTGTCCGTGATTCACTTAAAACATCACATGTTAATTGTCCATGATGTACTTCCATACGCACTATGAAACGTATAATGCTAATATATGATCTTCATTGTTAAAGATCATTGTCATTATGCTGATCAGTTGCCAGCATCTGTTCCTAAGGGATTAGTGAAACGCAGTTTCACATTTCTGCAACATACCGAATCGAGAATTTTAAATCAGCGTCTCACGATTTAGAAGAAAATCGCTTTGCGTTGATTTCGATTGTATGAGGCGTATGCAAACTGCTGAACGTAAAATTGAACAGTAAATCTCTAATACTTCAGTCTCCGTGCTTTGTTAAGTCAAGAACCGAGATCATTGCACTCGGGACATTCCCTAACGTGCTCCGTCTCTCATACTCAGTTTCCGAAACATATTGTTGTTTGTGAACACATTTTCTTCCATGCTCCGATCTTGTCTAATGTCAACATCTTTCTATTTCCTGGTGCATCGTATTCTAAGAATGTTGGATATTCTACTAAAACTGTATCATTCTACTTGCTGGTGAGTCGTATACTAAGACTGTTGGATGTACTACTAAAAGTACATTATTCTATTTGCTAGTGCAGCGTGGTCTAAGAATGTTGGATGTATTTATGAAAGTATATCATTCTACTTCCTGATGCGTCGCATTCTAAGACTACTGCATGAACTAATGAAAGTATATCCTTCTACTTACTGTGCATCGTATTCTAAAACTGTTGCACGTATGGTGTAAATGGGTGGATCTTTATGATTGTTGGAGGACACTTCAGGTTAAATGAGTGGATCTTCATTATTGCTGGAGGACAACTTATGTGTAAATAAGTGGATCTTCATTAAAACAACGCGACAGAGGACATTGTTATTTAGCATTATATTTCAACTCTGACACTGACATCTCATCTTCAGTGTTTAACTAGGACCAGTCTTGGAGGCTTATGACAACCACAAACAGTATGTACTATCTTTATTTGAGTCTGCGTACTTGTCATAGCTTAAAGTAGTCTTCTACCTATATTCTGAGATTCACGACTTAAAACAGCACTAGAATCAAATAAATTTCGTGATGAAATGATTAAAACTGTAAACTTAGCAGAAATAATTTGATTACACAGACAATACAATCTTGTGTCGCTTTGGTTTTTCCAAAACCGCCAGAAACGCACAAATTATCCACATATGGAAGAAACACCTCATTAAACAAGACTGCAAATAACTTAGAGAAATACAAATTTTCAAACACACTTTAAAATATATCATCTCATATCATCTTGTTCCTCTTGTACCTTGCGGTGTCGACATGAAGTATAAACAGCAAGAGAGCGTCCGTTCATGGGCTTCATGTATAGAGGACTCTGCTATTCCCTCTGTCCATAGTTTACGTGGCCGGCCTCTTCTTCTGCTTCCATTCGGTCTGTACATCATTGCTTGTGGTATACTGTGAGTTGGTAATCTTGTTCGGGTGACAAAATGTGTGGTGCCGAATGTTGGACAGACCATCGTCTCATTGTCTCAAAAATAAACATACACATCAAACCACGACTGTGTCCTCAAGGGGTAAAAGTGCAAAACAACAAAACAAAAACACACGCTAAATGTCATCCGCCTAAATAGTAAAACAATGCAACTGTCGTTTGAAAATATGCTAGAAGACGCCTCAAGCCCATTGCTGCAGCTAAACAGGATGCGAAAACAGAGTCTTAAAGGACATAATCACAACACTGCTATGGAAATCCTGGGTCCAGCCCCCCCCCCCCAGCTTAAAGACTGGATTGATGAAAATTTCGAAGACATCTACCAATTGCTGGCCTAGAAACATCTTCTTTACAAGGCATATTTGAATGGCGCGAAGTCAAAATCCAACATGCGGGTCTCCTGGCTGAACAACAAAGCTGATGAGATTCAAGGCTTTAATGGCAGACATGATATAAACATCTTCTACAACTCACTGAGGGCAGTCTATGGTCCTACATCACCAGGCATAGTTCCCCTCCTCAGTGCAGATGGGGGTACATTGGTCACCGATAAGAAAGACATCCTTCAACGCTGGGCAGAACATTTAAGCAACATCTTAAATGCAACCTCCTCCTTCGATGATGAAACCATTAACTACCTTCCTCAAGTCCCCACTAATAATGCTCTTGATGACCTGCCAATCATAATGGAAGTAAACAAAGCCACCCAGAAACTTTCCAGCGGTAAGGCGCCTGGTCCTGACTCCATCCCAGCAGAGCGCACAAGGCAGGTGCCTTAACAAGGCAGGTGGGCCGGTTCTAATAGAGCAGCTTCACCAAGTCTTTACAAACATATGGGTGAACGAGACCATGCCACATGATTTTAAGGACGCGTGAATAGTCCACCTTTACAAACGTAAAGGAAACTGCCAATCCTGTGGCAACCACCGAGGCATCTCCTTGCTCGAAATTGCAGGGACGATACTCGCCAGAACTCTTCTCAATCGCCTCACAGCCCATCTCGACCAAGGTCTTCTTCCTGAGAGTCAATGTGGCTTCAGGAAAGAACGAGGAACTGTTGACATGATTTTCGCTGCAAGGCAGCTGCAAGAGAAATGTCAGGAACAGAACTCTGAAATTGCCCAATTCACTTGATCGTTTTCATTTTTTTTGTGAAGTTACCAAACCATTTAATGTGTTGTTCTTGAATGATTAATTTCCCAAATCAGTTTACCGTTTTCATGTTTCCTCAAGGACTGGTTCTTTCCTTGTTGATATCCGTTAATGGTATCCTTGTATTTTCTTAAGAAACCACATCTTCGCTGCCAGTATAAGTTTCTTATGTTGTTCGCTCAAATTGTCCATATTCAACATGCATACAATAGTATGGGCTCTGAACAACACAAAGCTATTTTAACCATTGCAAGTGGCAATTTTTCTTTATTGGTGAGTAGGTAAAACTTTGCTCTGAGTTTAGCTTAATGGTCTTAATGTCTTTGATGAAACTGCCTTCCTGTCGCCCACACGACATCATAATCACCCACACGAAATCATAGTCATCAACACGAAATCATAGTCACCCACACGTTATCATAGTCACCCACACGACAACAATGTCATCCACACGACATCATAATAACCCACACGAAATCATAGTCACCAACACGAAATCATAGTCACCCACACGTTATCATAGTCAGCCACACGACAACAATGTCAGCCACACGACATCATAATCGCCCACACGAAATCATAGTCACCCACACGAAATCATAGTCACCCACACGTTATCATAGTCACCCACACGACAACAATGTCAGCCACACGACATCATAATCGCCCACACGAAATCATAGTCACCCACACGAAATCATAGTAATCCACACTTTATCATAGTCACCCACACGACAACAATGTCAGCCACACGACATCATAATAGCCCACACGAAATCATAGTCGCCCACACGAAATAATATGCAAGATAACCTAATCACACTTGATGAGAGCCTACCGACTACATATTTAGCACCTTTTCACAATCACTATATTGTCTTGGCATGGCCTTTATAAATCGTAAATGGTCTGGACTTCGTTAATGGCACTGCCTTCTTGTCGCACACATTAAATCATATGCAAGTTAACCGAATCATACTTGACAACAAATAGGTCTCAAATGCAAAGAAAAAAGATAGTGACAATGAATTAAGCATACGCTAATCCAATCGGTTTCGGGGGAGTCTAAATTTAAGAGGTGAGATCACACATATTTAAGAAGCAAAGTAGACAGTTGATTTATTTTGTTGTTTCGGCATTTGAGATTTAAATATTGAGCACAACCCACTACTGGCAACGCTGATCGTATTCTGGTATGAACCTAAGGCCTATCCACGTCAATGTTTCGATCTCGTTTGAGCTCGTCAGTAGTGCATATGCTTGACCGGATCCGGAAACAAACCCCGGATCACTGGCGTGCGAAGCGGGTGTGTACACACTAGACCACGCGGCACACGCTGGACACGGCCAAATTATCACAACATAATATTACAACGTCACCCATCGTAGGCTGTAGCTCACGATTTGCCCGATCGCCGCGACTGACGTCCGTCAGTCGATGTGGATCAGAACAAGTAGACAGTGTTGGAGAAATAGAGATACCCAAAAAAGTATACCAAAAGTAAACACAGAATGACCTTCCATAGCACTAGAAAATGTTGGAAAGTTAAAAGTATTTTAGAATACTTACCTTAAACGTAAAATCGGCTGTGCGGTATGAATCAGGAACACAGAGAGCGACTAAAGTACTGCTAACAAACTAGAACCGTTCAATAACTAGTGCCTTTGCACTAAGGGTGAATGATATGAAGTGCCACATTTGATATGGAGAAACAAGGAAATGTTCGTGATTAAGATACAAAGTGTCTGTTAAGTGGCGCTTCAGACAGGTCGTATTTGTCGCCTCCATTTGATACTCTGCGATTTATAAAAGTCATGCCAAAATGATCGAGTGATTGTGAAAGGTGGTAAACATGTAAAGTATTAATGAGACATTCATATGGCTGTCCACTCCAAAGACTACTGACTACGCTTCTGAATTGGGTAGTAGTAGTGGTGGTAGTAGTAGTAGTACGTGCGGGTGATGCAGAAGGAAGGAGGGTTTCATATTATGACACTTGTCCCGGGTAGCGGACATATATGTATACAATTTTCGATTTTCAGTTGCCAGAGATGTTTAGCTTGTTTTGCGTTATGTAACTCTTAGCTCAATTGTTTTAAAATGACAACTGACAACTAACAAAGCATTATCTTGTGTTACAATTTCATTATTTTGTAAATATCAGTGCTGAAAATGAAAATAGGCGCAACAAAGCAAACTGCAATCATTGGACAGATGGCAACAATGTTATAGAACAAAAATGTAGGACCAGAAACAATGTAGTCAATCACTGCTTTCAGTCTCACAGACACGAGTCTGTTTAAGTCCTGGCATTAGCAGGAAGGGACAACAGAGAAACGTTTTATTAAGAGAAATTAAGTGCCGGGGAAACATGCTTAACGTTACAAGGAAATACAAGATAAGAAAATGGTGATACCAGACACCAAATTATGTAATACTAGTAATGGACAACATCAAACAGCCGCAGATAAAAGCTGGTTATCGACGTAACAAGAATGTATTCGGATACTGCTTCAGAGAAAATAATGCCACTTAGAAACAATTGGACAACAAGATTTCCTCCTAGCAGACAATGAACAGTCGGATTAGTGGAGACAATAAGCACACTTGTGATTCAGAGAATACAAGAAGGTGTTCCAGAAATATTTGTATTTCTCGACACAGGGGCAGCAATGAACGGAAACGGAAGGAAGAAAACGACAACAGGAAGAGTGCGGAAGGCGGTAATAGGAAGAGTAGGGAACGCGGAGTGCAAGGAGTTGGGGGAAGTGTGTAGGAGGAATAGTTGGAAGAGGAGCAGCAGCAGCAGATGAAGATGATGATCATGATCATGATGATGATGATGACGACGTCGAAGGAAAAGAAAACATGAGGTGTGGCAACAGAAGAATAAGCACAAGAACATTATTCGTATGGCCGAGCTATAACCTACTTATGTATAACCTAAATCAACACTCAAATAAAGTAAAGGAATTTTTCACACGCCTTAAGGCCATTCGACATATGGTGCTAGATTCATGTCTTAATACAGAAATCGACACTGGGTGGGTGATGTGGTCAGCATCACGGCCACCTTTACTTGATGGCACCAATGTTAGGTGATGTCGCCCAGGCAGCCCAGGTCAATTTTAGGTGATGTCGCCCAAGGAACCCAGGCAGCCCAGGTCAATTTTAGGTGATGTCGCCCAAGGAACCCAGGCAGCCCAGGTCAATTTTAGGTGATGTCGCCCAGGCAGCCCAGGTCAATTTTAGGTGATGTCGCCCAGGCAAATTTTAGGTGATGTCGCCCAGGCAGCCCAGGTCAATTTTAGATGATGTCGCCCAGGCAGCCCAGGTCAATTTTAGGTGATGTCGACGATGAAGCCCAGGTCAATTTTAGGTGATGTCGACCAGAGAGCCCAGGTAAATTTTAGATGATGTCGCCAAGGGAACCCAGGCAGCCCAGGTCAATTTTTGGTTATGTCGAACAGGGAGACCAGGTTAATTTTAAGTGATATCGCTCAGAGAGCCCATGTCAATTTTAGGCTTTGTCGAACAGGGAGCCCAGGTTAATTTTAGGTTATGTCGACCAGGGAGCCCAGGTCAACTTTAGGTTATATCGACCAGGAAGCCCAGTCAATTTTAGGTTATGTCGAACAGGATGCCCAGATCAATTTTTGGTTATGTCGACCAGGGAGCTAAGGTTAATTTTAGGTTATGTCGACCAGGGAGCCCAGGTTAATTTTTGGTTATGTCGACCAGGGAGCCCAGGTCAATTTTAGGTTATGTCGAACAGGGAGCCCAGGTCAATTTTAGGTTATGTCGAACAGGGAGCCCAGGTCAATTTTAGGTTATGTCGACCAGGAAGCCCAGGTTAATTTTAGGTTATGTCGACCAGGGAACCCAGGTCAACTTTAGGTTATATCGAACAGGAAGCCGAGTCAATTTTAGGTTATGTCGAACAGGGAGCCCAGGTCAATTTTTGGTTATGTCGACTAGAAGGCCCAGGTCAAGTTTTGAACATTCGAATCCACCGCGATGCGAATCGAACGCATAACCAACTGGCCGGCAAGCGAGAGTCTGACCACCACACCACCTCGTCCCCAAAGTCACGTGTTAGTTGCATATCCTTTACAGGACATCCCAGTCAGCCCCAGCATTGTTTGACTGTAGGTTAATTCTTGGCAAGTTTACGTTTAGTAGTTTGCCATTGCTTTCTCAACGACCTGTACTCATACAATTATATGAAAATTAGTACAAGGCGGTCTGCTCCAAATCGCCCGCAACTGTTTTTCGAACGCAGTATGCGGAATTACGAATTGTATTCGTCACACCTTCGCCACAGAGCCGGCTGTGTCAAGTGTACTTAGGCATAAATCACAGCGGTCGGTTAATGGGATTTCACATATAGGTCAGTGGTTCATACAGGTCAATTAATTCACAGACATCAAGTACCATCTCCGCACTGAAGTTTCCCTGTACAGAGCATCCAAAAATATTATCTTGTGTATTCACGGCACATTCATGCAGACTTCATGCAGCCCATCGTTTGATGTTCTCCACCCACAGGTAACATTGTCTTCCTGTTGCACGCTTCCCCTCCATCTTTACCTCTAGAACATCCTTCAACACTGAGCTTTGTCTATAGACATGATAACTTAATAACGTTTTTTTAACGTTCGCTTGCTTCAATCCTTGGGCGTGGTCAACACACTTGTTACGGATAATCTTAGTTTCTACTTCAAGTAGTGCCATGGGTTCATTTTGCGTGAGTATTAGCATTTCCTGTTACTAGTATCCCTCGCCATTATTGAGGTAATGCCCGTCCATAAGTCAAAGACGAGAAGTCAACATTTAAATGTTCGTTCGTTTAGTCGTTGGATCAACATCACGGCACACGATTTAACCCATAAGTGCTCCGTTTTCCTCCTAACTCAAACCTGAGTCTGAAGAAACTCAACTCAGTGCACGAACTGTGTTGCATCGGCGAGGATCCTGAAATACTTTGAGTAGATTTTTAACTCGAAATTTTGCCCGGGCAGCGCCGTTAGGCTACTCTGTTTCGATTTCCAACTGCCAAGGGAGTTTTTACGTGCGCAACAATACACACGGGGGTCCGATCTCACTACCCAGAGACCAGGGGAAATTATATTACTGGAAGTCCAAGTGGATTTTTAAAAAATGAATTCCGGTCCTCACCGGGGCCTGAACCCGGGACCTCCAGCATTCGAGGCGGACCGGTGTGTGAAATTAACGTACAACGCGCTGTTGGGAGAGAAAGTTTAGGTGGTTAAACCTCTCACCTACGCAACTGCATTTTTTGGATCTTATTAAGTAATGATTTCTTCATTCTCAGTGTTCCAAATACCTCTTTATTTGCATTCTTCGCTTTCCTTGATATTTTTAATGTGTGTCTATATAACCACACCCCAGTCGCTCTGATTGGATGTATCATATAATTTATAAGAAGAACTAATAGAAACATTGGAAGAGAGGAATATTGGACTGATGGGAATAGCAGGCCCCAGAATAAAAGGGGAAGGATGCAAGGAGATCCACCACAGTTACACGTTTGTCTACTCTGGAGTGGAACAGCAAGAAAGGACAAGACACGGTGTGGGAATAGTCATTGAACCACGGCTAGCAAGGGGAATGCTAGAAATAAAATATATATCAGAAAGAATCATAACAGTAAGAATAACAGAACAAACAATTACAACACATATACAAATATACGCACCATGTAATACAAACAATAATGAGGAAGAATGTGGGGAATTCTACGAAGACATCCATGGCGTGCTAAATAAAATAGATAAGCAGGATAACATCATAGTTATGTGAGACTCTACCGCAAGACTAGGACACAACAGAGCGGGCATAGAAAAAACATCTCGGAGCATTTGGAATGAAATGATAACGGAAGTAGACTGCTAGAGCTATGCAGTCAACACGACCTTTATATAACAGATAAACACACATAGTATTGTTTGGCGCTCACAGAAGGAGAAGAAGGATGTAGAGACTAGAGTACGCACTAAACAACATAAAATCTGAAAGCTATAGTTACCGACCGGGATTCGAACCTGTCACTTCCAAATGGCGGCAGCGCCTCGCGGTAGGAACAAGTGTACTTCGACCAAAAAAGTGTCTTCATTAGTCATGTCTATCATACACATGACCTACAACTATAGAATACGGACAGAATTCGTATCAAACCATAGATACAGCACCAATCAATCAATCATGTGCCATGCCGGAAAGCGTGGGCGGTCATGATTCGCCATTTCACTCGATCACCAGAGTCGTGGATCAGCTCAGTGTTCCTGTCTCGTCCATGCCATGTGGCCAAGCCATCCAGGTATTTTCCTCTCGGTCTTCCTCTTGGTCTGTTCCCTTCGATCTTGCCAGCTGTCACTAAGTTCTCCAGTCCATTTCTTCTCATAACATGTCCAAAAAACTTTGACTGTCTACGTCTAATTTCTCTAATCAATCTACGATTTTCATTTGTCTCTTGTAGTACTTGGTCATTGGTTTTTCTATCTGTCCATGGTATTCTTTGCATTTTCCTCAGAAACCACATTTCTGCAGCCAATCAGATGTTTTTCAGCTTGACTGCACATTGTCCAAGTTTCACATCCATACAAAAGAACAGGCTCTATGTATCCCCTCAACACTCTTTTTCTCGTTTCAATTGACATCATTTTATTGGTCAGAATGTTTTTCATCTCGCTAAAGGCTACTTTCGCAATGGCGATTCTTGTTCTAATCTCTTCAAGGCATCTGCCATCAGATGTTATGACTGTTCCGAGATAATTGAACCGATTCACTTGTTGAAGAATATTCCCATTTACTTGTATATTACATTGTGGTACTTCGTTCTTCCTAGTGACGACCATAACCTGTGTCTTCCTACAATTTAATTCCAACCCCAGCTGCTCACTGTGTACAACCACAGCGTCTACTAATTGTTGCAGATCCTGTGCATTGTCTGCAATCAATACTGTATCATCTGCATATCTAATGTTATTTATGTTTCGTCCTCCAAATAACATTAGCACCATAGGTCTCAAAATTTATATTAAACCAGAATAGATAAAATAACAAACACACAAACACATCGGCCGTAATGCTGTATCGAGTATTAACAAACATTTAAAGAAGAGACATGGTTGGATGGTTCTAATGCTGTACCCATATAACACAGAAGAGATAAGATCAGAAATGAAGAAATCAGGTCAATCAAGATAGCAGCAGAGAAATTACTAAATACCAGCAATGGTACAAAGCCTGTGGTGCTATTGACAGATGCAAAATCAGTACTCGAGGCGCTCCTGTCTGGGAAATTGCCAGTACTAAGGACACTACTTTCTGAACTTAGCAGTCAGCATAAGGTCACCATACAGTGAATACCATCCCACTGTGGAGTACCCGGAAACGACAGAGCTGATCAACTGGCTAAGGAAGGAGCCAAAGAAGAACAGCCTGATGTGCCCGTTACATACCACCAAAAAATAAGAATGATCAAATCAGTCAGAAAGCCACCAAAACCTGCTCAAGATGACTACCACGTTATGGACAGACCAGAACAAGTCATTATTCTGCGCCTCAGAACAGGACACAATAGATTACGCAACCACATGTGTACAAAATTCAAGATTGGTGAAACAGCCATGTGCACATGTGGATTGGCGTCGCAGACAGCAGAGCACATACTCCAAGACTGCCCAAAATATAACATATCTAGGCAAACCTTCTGGCCTAGAGAGACGACAGTGGAAGATAAACTCTATGGACCACTGTGTGAACTGAAAAAGACAGTTAAATTCATACAAGAGACAACATTGCAGATATAGACATATTTCAAGTGAACGAAAGGAGGAGGAGGAGGAGGAGGAGGAGAAGAAGAAGATGAAGAAGAGGAAGAGGAAGAAGAAGAAGTAGAAGAAGAAGAAGAAGAAGAAGAAGAAGAAGAAGAAGAAGAAGAAGAAGAAGAAGAAGAAGAAGAAGAAGAAGAAGAAGAAGAAGAAGAAGAAGAAGAAGAAGAAGAAGAAGAAGAGAAGAAGAAGAAGAAGAAGAAGAGAAGAAGAAGAAGAAGAAGAAGAAGAAGAAGAAGAAGAAGAAGAAGGAAGAAGAAGAAGAAGAAGAAGAAGAAGAAGAAGAAGAAGAAGAAGAAGAAGAAGAAGAAGAAGAAGAAGAAGAAGAAGAAGAAGAAGAAGAAGAAGAAGAAGAAGAAGAAGAAGAAGAAGAAGAAGAAGAAGAAGAGGAAGAAATCAGGACTAAAGTCCGGGTTATAGCTGCACTAGATTTTATTAGAAGGCAGCAAGTCAAATGGTTTGGCCATGCAAGTAGGTTACCAACTAACAGTATACCACAACAAGCAATGATGTACAGGCCTGAAGGAAGCAGCGGAAGAGGCCGACCACGTAAACGATGGACGCAGGGAATAACAGAGTCCATGGGCATATCGATACATGAAGCCCATAAGCGGGCACTCTTCCGCTGTTTATACTTCACCTCGACACCGCAAGGTATAAGAAACAAGAGGAACATGATGAGATGAGATGAGATATAATTTATATAATGAGATATATGAGAGAGAGAGAGAGAGAGAGAGAGAGAGAGAGAGAGAGAGAGAGAGAGAGAGAGAGAGAGAGAGAGAGAGAGAGAGAGAGAGAGAGAGAGAGAGAGAGAGAGAGAGAGAGAGAGAGAGAGAGAGAGAGAGAGAGAGCGATTACTGCTGTACAATATAGTTTTTCAATCAAATGAACCGCTATATAAATTAACATCTTCATTTGTTGGTATTCAGCTTAGGGTTATTTAGGGTTAATTGTCTATTTGGACATATAAAGATTGTCAGCCTTGAGAGAAATAAGCAGAGCTCTGAACATATGTATTGATAATGTGAACATAGCAGACTTGGAATGTCCTTATGTCACCAGATTAGGCGGGCTTTCACTTAATTGGATAATACGACACGCGGAAACAAGCCTGGCTGCGCACTTCCTAGTCCAGTAAATGTCAACAGAACGTTGATGTAAGGGAACATTTAAAGACATAGTTTTCATGCCAAAGTTACAATGGGGGAGGGCGGGATGGAGGAGAGTTGAGGGTCATGCCTTCGTGAGCAGTATTCCAACTTGTTTGCACTAGTGTATACTGACTTGCATATTTTAAGTCCTCGGCGCGTGTATTTCTGTCTCAGTAAACAGGAAGATATCATCACGTGGCATGTTCTGTGCAGAGTGTCGGTCTTAAACAATCCAGTGGGGAGTTTCTCGAACCTTCACCCGTTACTCTACCCCATGCATGATCATGCTTATGGTATCTTTAATGCTCTGTCTCCACTGCCGACCCCTTCCTCTTCCTTCAAACATCACGTCTGCTTCCATTACTGTTCTTATGAACAACTGCATCGTTTAATATGTCCGAAGTATTTCGGTTCCCTAGACAATATGGTCTTTATTAGTCATTTTTTATCGATGATCAGATTTGGAAAAGCGTCAGTATATTTTTTCTTATTCGTATCGATCCATGGAATTATAAAAAGTATATGTATAACATTTAAGTTAAAAGTCCCGATTTGTTTTTTCTTTCTTCTTCTTCTTCTTCTTCAGCGTTGCGAGCCATTGAGGTTCTTTGCTGCAGACACAATCCGTCTCCATTCGTCTCTCTGGTGGACCTTGTAGGTCTGTATATGTATTATTGTAAATGATTGATGATTCACACCCGTATCTTGCCACAAAAAAACGTGTGTTCTGAAAATTGTTGAGGATCCTAGACACTGTCCTACAGCGATTATATTCATGTAATTAAGGTCCTCGACTCTGTCCTGCCAAGACTATGTTTATGTAATTAAAGTCTTAAACACTGTCCTACAAAGACTATTCATGTAATTAAGGTCCTAGACACTGTCCTAGAGCGACTATATTAATGTAATTAATGCCCTATACACTGTTCTACAAAGACTATGTTTATGCAATTAACCTCCTAGACACTGTCCTACAGCGACTCTATTCATCTGAATGAACTTAAGTAACTTCCCAAGGATCCGCGGTGCCATGAAACAGAGATCAAGGTGTCATCAAATTACACACATAACAGAGACTCAATTACACACATAACAGAGATTTAATTACACACATAACAGACACAATTACACACATAACAGAGACTCAATTACACACATAACAGAGACTCAATTACACACATAACAGAGACTCAATTACACACATAACAGAGACACAATTACACACATAACAGAGACTCAATTACACACATAACAGAGAATCAATTACAGACATAACAGAGACATAATTACACACATAATAGAGTGACAATTAAACACAAATAATAGAGACACAATTACACAAATAAGAGAGACACAATTACACACATAATAGAGTGACAATTAAACACAAATAATAGAGACACAAGTACACAAATAAGAGAGACACAATTACATGCATAAAAGAGACACATATACACAGATAGCAGAGGTACAGTTGCACACATAACAGAAATATAACTACACACATAATAGAGACATAATTACACACATAAAGGAGACAACTGCACACATAATAGAGACGCAAGGACACAAAAATGAGAGACACAAATGCACACTTAATAGAGATATAACCATACACATAACAGAAATACAATCACGCACATAACAGAGACACGATTACACACATAACAGACACACACATTACATTTACACACGTAACAGAGACACAAATACATACATAACATCCTGTTTTTATCAATGCCCATGCTATATTGAAATTAATGTCTCGACAAATGTACTGATGTGTCCATTGCGAATGAACTAATAAAGCGGGTAATTACCCTAGGATTTCAGCGAATACCGTCTGGGATATTCACATGTTACATTCAGCTTCGGGAGGCAATCAGCGTGGATGTTTCAGTCAAAGAGAGAAGGCTGTGATGTGTTCTAGCATATTTTTTTTTTTTTGCATATCCCTTACAGGACTTAGCTGTCAACACCAGCATCTTTCAGCTGTATGTTGATCTCTTGGCAAGATTACGCTCAGTAGTTTGCCATTGCTTTCTGAGCGGCCGGCTCAGCATCCCGCAAGTTCGAACCGCCTCAGCTCTCACTCCGCTACGAGACTCTGCGTGATAAACGGGATCACAGAGAGAAAGTGTTGTAACCCCACAGCCAGAGAGACCGGCGTTCTAGCATATACTATTATTTTATTTCTCGTGTGAATGGGATTTGATTTAATTTTCAGTCGGGCGAGGGTTCGTTGTGCTTTCAGGTCTACACAATGTCATGAGCCTATCATATCACAGATGCATAGCAAGCTCCAGCTTCCAGACATGTTTGTTTTCTGCGCTCACTCGCTTTGAACTCAAGCGCAGTTCATACACACTACTTACTTCTAGTGGTACTGGACTGAATGTTGCTTGTGGATTAGCTTTCCTTATTAACAGTGTCCCTCGCCATCAGGCGAACCCACTCTGACTTTAGAGGTACTTGTAATTTATGTCCCCACGTCGAGGACGATAGGACAATATTATTGTCCAACTGTCCGGTGTAGGGGTTGAACCCCTTATCTCGGCATCAGCACACCGAATGTTTAAGAATATGCGTTCTTATCCATTCGGCCATACTGACCTACATGTGTTTTTTTTTAATTAAATACTATAAAAATGTCTCATAAGTCGAGAGGATCGAGAGGATCGACTTCATTGCAAAAGGTCTAATTCCACATGACTCGGTCTATTTTCGCAGGGTAGCCTGCCGAAAGCGTCGCACAAAGCATAAACTTCGTAGCTCCAGCGACGACTCCCAAGAGTCTCCAAGAAAAATGCACTGGTGACCCGAAAGACGTCGCACGGAATCGAACACACAACCTTGGGAGCTCGAAGCAGACGGCTTTCTGGCTACTTCGCCATGGAGACTCCCAATATCAGAGCCTCGGTGGCTAATATTTTTGTCTTCCGGTTCGGTAGTCTTGTGTTCGAATACCCTTAAAGGTGATGCTTTATTAGTTGTTGTTGTTTTTTTTTTTTTTGGTATGTATCTGGGATACAGAGCAATGTAGATACATTAGACATGAGTGTCATGAGGAAGGAGACCAGGCTAGGGAACGAGATACTTTTTTCATCAGGCCGTGATGAGCGCCACGTTCTGCAAGGGACCTGCTCATCATCATCATGTGCCATGCCGGTAAGAGTGGGTGGTCATTTTTCGCCATCTCACTCGATCACCAAGTCGTGGATCAACTATGTGTTCTTGTCTCGACCGTGCCACGTGGCCAAGCCATCCAAGTATTTACATCTCTGCCTTCCCCTTCTTCTCTTCCCCTCAGTTTTGCCAGTTGTCATCGAGTTCTCCAATTTATTTCTTCTCATAACGTGACCACAAATTGTGACTAATTTCTCTAACCAGTTTACGGTTTTCATTTGTTTCTTGTAGGACTTTGTCACTGGTTTTTCTGTCTGTCCATGGTATTCTTTGCATTTTCCTCAGAAACGACATTTCCGCAGCCATCAGATGTTTTTCAGCTTGACTGCACATTGCCCACGCTTCACATCCATACAAATGAACAGGTTGTGTCCAACAACCGCATCTACGTAATGTTGCAAATCGTGTTCATTGTCTGCAATCAATACAGTATCATCCGCATATCTAATACTATTTATGTTTCGTCCTCCAGTGATGATTCCTTTCAATTCTTCTACATTTCTATAAATAGTTTCACTGTACAGGGAAAAAAGATCTGGAGACATTACACATCCCTTTCTCACACTTCTCTTAATAGGCTGATAGTGACCTACTTCATTATCAATCCTTATGGCAGCTTGTTGTTTGCAATATATGTTTTTTTTACAAGTTTAAGGTCTTTTCCATCAATTCGTAGATCAGCAAGCATCTCTATCATATTGACATGCCTTACTTTATCAAAAGCCTTTGTGTAGTCAATAAAGCAAAGACGTAGGACCTGCTACATGTCGATGAACCCTGTATTGAGATTTACTCCTACAAATGTGTGGTCAGTATGGCCGAAAATTACACCCTTGAACCGAACGACGTAGTCGGAAATCGAACTCACAATCTTCTGAAAGAAGGCTCTTGCTTCGAGACACATCTGTTCTTTATTTTTCCCGTCTTAAGAAACATGTTTTAAACTGCAAGAGAATCGACGATATTGCACCGAGTTTTATTCCATATTACTCGGTATCCTTCCGCAGGACGGCCTGATGAAAGCGTCGCACAAAGCACGAACTCCTGAGCTCCTGCATATTTTCCCTTAGGAGTCTCCGAGAGGATTGCACTCGTGGACCGAACAACATATTCCGAAATTGAACACACGACCTTCGGAAAGCGAGGGAGGCGGCGACACCACTTCGCTATCTTAAACAACATTAATTTTATATCGGCTGCTAACATCATCACCGAGGGGCTTGAGCCTTGCAGAGCTTTTACACAATAACAGTGTGTGGAAATGTCTCTATGTCATAAGACAGACGTCCTGCCCCTGTTACCGCCTTGTGTAAATTATAATCTATCACATCTGGAATCCATCCACATGTATGATTATCCTTCTCTCCGTTTTCCTGATACACATCCCTTACTAATTATCTTTTCACATCCAAGTCTGTTTTTACATGCCTAAAATATTTAATTCCTTAGTTTTATTCGTCTTATATGCCTTTAGGGAGGTCAGCATGGTCGAAGGGATATGAACGCGCGTTCTTAAACATCCGGCGTGCTGATATCGAGGTAGCGGGCTCAACCCCTACACCGGTCACTTGGCCTAAAATGTTAACTTCTCGTCCTTGACATGGGCACGTAAATTACAAGTACCACAGAAGTCGGAAGGGGGGGGGGGGGTCGAGTGATGGCGAGGGATACTGGTAATAGAGAAAGCTAATCTTCTTCTTCTTCTTCTTCTTCTTCTTCTTCTTCTTCTTCAGCTTTCCGAGCCATTGAGGTTCTTTGCTGCAAATACAATCCGTCTCCATTCGTATCTCTGGTGGACCTTATCTTGCCAGTCGTTGATTCCAAGTGCTTGTAGGTCTGTACATGTATTATCTCTCCACCGTCTTCTTGGTCTACCTCGGGGTCTACGGTCATTTATTACCTGAGTGTAAGCGAGTTTTGTTTCCCTATTATCTTCCATTCTTTCTATATGCCCCAGCCATTGTAGTCTATTAGCCTTCATGATACCAGTGATTAGCGGGGACTTAAACAGATCATAAATGTCTTTGTTACTTCTTCTTTTCCACTCTCCACTTTGTGTATCCCTAATGGGTCCAAAGATGCGTCTTAAAATTTTGTTCTCAAAGGTTTGTAACAAGGCTTCGTCTCCTTTCGTTGTACTCCAGGTTTCAGAGCCATACAGCACAACTGGTCTGATCAGTGTTTTGTATATTGTGATTTTGGTGTTACGAGATAGCGCCTTTGATTTTAGTAGATGTTGTAGTGCATAGTATATCTTATTTCCAGAGTTGATTCTAGTTTGTATTTCTTCCCTTATGATGTTGGAGCAGTTGAAGATTGTACCCAGGTATTTGTATGTTTCCGTTCTTTTAATGGTCATATTATCTATTTGTATGTGGCCAGAGTTTTTAGCCATTCCGTCTCTTGAAATTACCATATATTCTGTCTTATCTTGGTTGATAACCAGCCCCATCTGTTGGGCTTTTTCCTTTAAGTGAGTCAATATTTCCAATGTCTTTTGTTCACTTTGCCCTATAATATCTATATCATCTGCATAACCAAGCAGCTTGGATGTTCCTCCAATATCACATTCCTCCTTTATCTTCCTTACAACTTTCTCTAGAGCCAGATTGAAGAGTAGCGGCGATAGTGCATCACCCTGTTTCAAGCCAGATGTTATTTGGAAGGGGTCTGATTTCCTGCCTTTATATGTTACTATATTATAAGTATCTTCCATGCATAGTCTGGTCATGTTGATCAACCTCCTTGGTACTCCAAATTCCTGCATAGCATTCCATAGACTATTCCCATGGACACTATCATAAGCCTTTTTAAAATCCACAAAAATGTTATGGAGATCTCTCTTATATTCCCAATGTTTCTCGGCTATTTGTCGTAAGACAAATATCTGATCTACTGTTGATCTGTCTTGTCCAAAACCCGCCCGGCAGTCACACAATATGTCCTCTGAATATGGCTTCAGTCTATCCAGCAATACCGCGGATAGTATCTTATAGCCTGTGGACAGCAGTGATATTCCTCTACAATCTCCACATTGGAACTTGTCTCCTTTCTTAAAGATAGGTATCAATAATGACTCTTTCCAGTCATGGGGCAATTCCTCTGTCCTCCAGATTTTTATTATTAGTTCGTATAGCTTTAGATGCAATGCATGGCCACCTGCCCCCACAAACTCAGCAGCAATTCCATCAGTCCCAGTTGCCCCACTGTTTTTAAGTCGTGTGATCACACATAGGACCTCTTCAAACGTAGGTTCCTCAATCTGTGGTTCGCATGTCAGAATCCCCCCCCCCCCCCCCCCCCGTGGGAAAATGTCACCTGGAGCCCCACAATCTAGTAATTCAATAAAATATTCTTTCCATATGTTGCACACCTCCCCATTGGTATTTATCACATTCCCATTTCTGTCTCTCAAACCATATGTGTTCTGCCGGTGCCCTCGTCTCATTGACCCCAGCCCTTTAAACAATTTTCTGGATTCACTCTTCTGGTGATCAGTCTCCATATCCCTGATTACACTACTCATACATTCTCGCCTCCGCTGTCTGACTACTTCCGTAGAGAAAGCTGATCTACACGCAAAAAAATCAGTTCAGTGCTACTAGAAGTAGTAGCACGTGTATAGACAGCTCAAAACGAGTGATTGCCACCCCCCCCCCCCCCCCCCCCCCCCCCCCCGGCAAATAAAAAAAAACGTTACACGTTCTGTCAGCGCATACACTAAACATTAGAGGCAAAATTAGGACTGGCATTTTAGGAAAAGTATGAGTTTCATCGACGATGGATCCATACAGCTACATTCAATAGTCATGGGGTGGAGATACGTAACTGTAACTGTGCTTCGGCATCTAGTCTGAGAATGGAGGTGGAGGCTGTCACGGCACCGTTCCGCTGGGTGGAGGACATAAACAGCAAATACATGCCATAACTGTAACATGACTCACATAGCATGTTGGGGAAGGTGAAGACAGACATAATTCGTGTAGAGTGGCATGTTTAAATTTCAAATTTCACAGATAGGGAGCATCTGTTAAACCATGTCCCCAGGATATGCTAGTGAGGTAGGAAACGAGCAGGCGGGCAGATTAGCAGGGTCTCATCAGTGTACGTTGTACTGGTGCATGAGAGGGCAGATGTAGTCAAGGCCCTTTGAGATCATGTGTAGCGTGGTAGAGCAGATGCATTATCATAGTCTAGAGAAAATGGCATGGAAGAGAGTTACCAGATTATCTGGCGGGTAGTCGGTATTGCGAGGAATGGCCAGACGGACATATAATTAGACCACAACAGGCACCACTATTATAAGAGTTCTTCGCTGGTTGCTGAGGATGAAGACGGAGCCCTTGAGGAAATGTCCGAGTGCTGTTCCGTGTGTTCTTAACTCATCTCAACTCAGATAACTTTTTACTTACCGTAGGCGCACTGGCAATATTATGCTAGACCCATATTTGCATTCACAAATCGGCACTCGGTGGGAGATGTGGTCAATTTCAAGCCGGCCGCCTTTATTTCTCTAGACAATTCCTGTTACACAATGTAGGCCGGGTCGACCTGGTCCAGGTTAGTTTTAAAATTCTACAGAAAATGTGAAGCCATAACAATTGACACCCAGCTGAGTTATTTGTCATGTAATTACCATTAAAGGCAAATGGAAGAGCAAATACTCGTAATCTATCCTGGAAGGCGAGGGCTCACTTTTGATGACACGCAAGAATTACGCAGGCGTTGACCTGGTACAGATAGTATCGAGTTTCAGCAGCTTCATTTTGACATGTCATTCTTGAAACATCCCATGTGGTGTTTGGGAATGAACAGTAAATGCGTTACTCTCTAGGGTAAAATCAAACAAATAATTTTTGAACGTGTCAGGTTCCATCGGCGTTAGTTGCTTCGGCGATTGACAGTCACAATAAAAATGCTCAGCATCATTTGTCAGTGTTGTAATTAAAACATCCATCCCACAAATGTATTTGCAATGTCATTTATTTCCTCACATTTATCACAAAGGAACGGTAATTGACAAGTTGCCTGCCACTAGTTACAAACGCGACATTTAATTGTATGAAAATAAGGAACGCGATTTTACAGAAGTAACAGACATTGAACAAGCAACTATAAAGTCGCATAGAAGCCCTGGAGATGTGGATATACAGACGAATAGGTCGTATTTCATGGAAACAAAAACAATCAAATGCAGAGGTCCTAGAAAAACTGGGAATGAAGAGAGAGTTGATGAAAGAAATAAAGAGGAGACAAGTGAAATATTGTGGTCGCGTTAAAAGACATGATACTCTTATAAAAAACATACTGGAAGGCAAGGTTGAGGGCAAGCGAGCAAGAGGTAGACAACGATACAAGTGGGAGGATAACATCAAGAGATGGACGAACATCAGCCTGACAGAATGTACAGTCAAGGCGAGAGACAGACAGTGTTGGAGATCCATTGCAGCCAACCTTCATTGCGGAGACGGTACCTGATTGATTGATTGAATGGTTATTACAAAGAAACTGTGTACAATGAAATGCAGTATCAGAGTGCATGGATCCAATCTGAAACAAGCCAGTGTATTTAAGTATTTGAGTACGTTAATAAGAGCAGAACTACCAAAGAGCCCAAGCATAGGCAGCATTTATTCTCTGTAATTTATCTTAGTCATTGGAGGTACCGAAAATGCTATATTAAGCCAATTCTGATGTACTGAAGCGAATTATGGACACTTAAAAGATAAGTGAGGGAATTATATGGAAGAAACGAAAGTGGTATTTTAAATAGAAGAATAATTAGAACAACGTGTACAGATACAAAGATTAATGAAGCTATCTTGACAGAAGTTAACAAAGAGAAATGGTTACTCACACCAGAAGAACAGGCACATTCTTTGAGCATATCATGGGAGGGGGAACCTGGAGTATGTCGTCACAACGGGGAGGTTGGAGGGGAGGAGGAACAGAAGGTGACCGCAATAGAAGACGTTCGGACGGTTTGACATCAAGGAATTGGAGAAACGTGCATCAGAAATGATTGGCAACACGCCAGGCAGAAGGCTGTGGGCTGACTTGATCGTTCAACGTCACATGGCATGTATTATAACAAGAAGTTGGTTCAAGGAAAAACAGCAGAGCAGGGAGAACAAGAACATTAACAATAAAAGAGCGAAAGGCCGTGCCATCACACGGCAGAGATGCTGCATTTAAACGGGGCATTTAAACGGAGCATTTATATGGAGGAGTAAATAATATAATAAGATAAGAAACCAACAATAGTGACATAAATACACACCAAAAGTAGACTAGAATAATAGAAAATAGCCAACGAAACAATAGAAAACTAAATACCAACCAACTAGATAAGACAAATACCAACAACAAAATAAGCCCAACAGTAAGTGGGAACACGATATGAATATCAACATCTATCGACAATAAAACAGCGAGAACGATTGGATCATGATGGACACAGTACAATTTTAAAAGCCTAACAAATAAAATAGTGATAACCAAAAGAAAATGTAGCAATAACAACCAGATTAATCTAAGTATGAAAGAACAATAGATAATAGAAACAGTGATAGCTAAGAAAGAGCAATTAGAAGTAAAAATAAATAAATTAATAAATAGCAATATAGCTAAAATAGTTTAGTTTAGTCGATGGATCAACATTACGGCACATGGATATAACCCATACGTGCTCCAGTTCTACTCCTAACTGAAGCCTGAGTCCGGAGAAACTCAGCTCAGTGCACGAACTCCGTAGCACCGGCGAGGATCCTGAAATATTTGGGTAGATATTTAACTCGAAATTTTGCCCAGGCAGTGCCGTTAAGCTACTCTTTTTCGATTTCCAACTGCCAAGGGAATTTTTACGTGCGCAACAATACACACGGGCCTCAGATCCCACTACCCAGAGACTAGGGGAACGTTTATTACTAGAATTCCACGTGAAAAACTCCCGGCCTTCACCGGGGCTTGAACCTGTGACCTCCAGCATACGAGGCGACACCATACCTCGAGACCACTCATCCCCCCTAATATATAGCTAAGATACTAAACATAAGCTCAATGAAGCCATTATAGTGAACGGTATATCCAGTCGCAAAGGAACAAGCATCGAAGATATCGTCAGCAAAGGAAGGAATGAAGGACAAAGACAAAGAGGAACCCTGTCATGCATAATTGGAATTCATCTAAAGCACAAGGGACCAGGAAAATATTTAACAGAACTATGAACCACCTCAATTCATCATCATCATGTGCCATGTCGATAAGCGTGGGCGGCCATGTTTCACCATCTCACAGCAATCATCAGATTCGTGGATCAGATCTGTGTTCTTGTCTCGACCATGCAACGTGGCCAAGCCATCCAGATAGTTACTTCTCTGCCTTTTCCTTGTTATTTTCTCCTCAATCTTGCCAATTATCGCCAAGTTCTCTAATTTAGTTCTTCATATAAAGTGTTTAAAACATTTTGATTGTCTACATCTAACTTCTCCAATCAGTTTACGGTTTTCATTTGTTTCGTGTAGGACTTGCTCATTGATTTCTCTTTCTGTCCATGATTATTCTTTCTGATGTACTTTCCTCAGAAACCACATTTCTACTGTCCATTAGATGTTTTTCAGCTTGTCTGCTCACCGTCCACGTTTCACATCTATACAAAAGTACAGGTTCTATGTAGAACCTTAACACTCTTTTTATCGTTGGAATTGACATATTTTTTATTGGTCAGTATGTCTTCCATCTTACAAAAGGCTACTTTCGCCATAGCGATTCTAATATTCAGTTATAACCAAGGGTGACGAAGCAGGTTGAATGAAATGGAAACTTTCCTTCCCCCCTCTACAAATCAGATCGGATCGGATCGAGGAAACTGTGCCACGGAAATGTGAAGACAGCTAGAGTGGTACATGTACAGAAACAGCATGACTCAGGCAGCTGTGAAACGCAGCTGTCGTCAGTAGATCAATGTAAACGAAGTCGAAGCAACCAGCTAGAAGTAATATGACTAGAAAACACGAATGCTGCTACTTGGAGCTTTTTTTTTCTTTTCAACTGCGCATTTATTTGTTAGGTTTCCACCGTACACGCCATCGTTAGGGAAAATCACACACACGACAAATAAAGAAAAGAGTCTTGTATATTCATCATCATCATGTTACGTACTTCTCATGACAATGCAACATATAACTGTCCCAATAAATGCATCACGCTGATCTATTTTGTTGTATTTGATCTGACTGCAGCACCTTCCCAAAGGCCATCTTTGGCCACTTGTTAAAGAGGAAACAGCAACAACTGGTAGGCGCGATGGTATAGTTAGTTGATAGTAGCTAAGCTGAGATTCTCATGTATGCCGTCGGATGAGGGTGCAATCCCAGCGTTAATCGTTCGCCAACAGAGGAGAAGACAGGACACATAATCCTCGTGTATGCAGACCTGATGTGATGGCCTTATTACACGGCCTCTAGCAGGCTCTTGCTTCGAGATACATCTGTACTTTATGTTTCCTATCTTTATAAATATGTTTTAAAATGCAAGAGGAATCGACGACATTGCACCGAGTTTTATTCCATATTACTCGGTATCCTTCCGCAGGGCGGCCTGATGAAAGCGTCGCACAAAACACGAACTCCTTAGCTCCTGCGAATTATCCCTTAGGAGTCTCCGAGAAGATAGCACTCGTTGACCGAACAACATATTCAGGAATTGAGCACACGACCTTCGGAAAGCGAGGGAGGTGGCATCGCCACTTCGCTATCTTAAACAAGCACTAATTATATATCGGCTGCTAACATCATTACAGAGTGGCTTGAGCCGAGCCGAGCTTTTCCACAATAACAGTCTGGAAATATTTCTGTCATAAGTCAGCCTCTGTTGTCGCCATATTTAAATTATAATCTATCACATCTGGAATCCATCTACATGTATGATTATTCCTCCTCTTCATTTCGCCGATACACATCCCCCACTAATTAGCTTTTGACATTTTTTACTTGCCCAAAATATTTCATTCCTCGGTTTTATTCGTCTTAATTATCAATCTCCGCTAAGGAGGTGAGCATGGCATTTCTTAAACATCCGGTGTACTGATGCCGAGGTCAGTGGTTCAACGCCTACACCGGACAGTTGGACTAAAATGTTGACGTCTCGTCCTTGACTTGGGGACGTAAATTACACTTACCTCTGAAATCGGAGTGGGGTTGTCTGATGGATAGGAACACTGGTAATAGGGATAGCTAATCCACAAGCAAAAGCCAGACTAGTGCTATTAAAGTAGTGTGTATGGACCACGCTTGAGTTCTACGGGAGCTAGCGCAAAAAAAAAATCTTTAATATTGAATTCATGGTGGAGATATATTTGATCTTTTGTTCTGCCAATGCAATGTTTAATACTGTTCTTTAAGAACTTCCATTGAAAGACGGGTTGGTTCTTTTCACATGGTTTGCTACTGTCCAAGTTTCACAACCATATGTTCATCATCATCATCATCATCATCATCATCATCATCATCATCATCATCATCATCATCATCATCAAGTGCCTTGTCAACTTGGGCGTAGGCGTTAGTGTCTCTTCACATATCTCGATCTTTGATGTTCTTGATCAACTCTGCTGATGATATTCCTCCATGCCACCGTCTCAGTCCATCCAGCATCGTTTCTCGTGGTTTGCCTCTGCCTCTCTTCCCTTTGATCTTTCTAGTTGTCACGATGTTCTCCAATGCCTCTCTTCTCATCACATGACCAAAGAAAGATGTTTGTCTCATTCTTATTGTTGAATATAATGTTCTAGTTTCATTAACCTCTTTCAGCCAATCGCTGTTAGTTACTCTGGTAGCCCACGGAATTCGCAACTTTCATCTCAGGAATCACATCTCTGTTGCCTCCAAGTTCTTCCTAATTTGTTCATGTACACTTCGAGATTCACTGGCATACAGCAGTACAGGTTCTATATAGCAACCCATATGTTGTCACTTCCTATTAGTTCTCTGACTGTTATTGTTCTGTATGTTCCAATCCATACAGTGGTTAATTGCGTTAGCTTCTGCAGAACAACATATTAAATGATTACGTGCCTTGGGCTGTTAAATTATGTTATTTGATCTTCCTGTAACTGCCATGGTCTTATAAATCAAATGACAGTTAAATCATCAATACAGTAGGTTTTCCAATGCAACTGCCTTTAATTCGATATATATAAACAACATTTCTGCTCCATATTAGCAAAATTTAAATCATAACTATGACACCCCAACTTTCCATTTTCCGCTTTTCATTTATGTTTGGTCCAAGCCTACTTGTTGTGTGTCAGTGAATGTGTTAAACTATTGGTCACCTCACGAGATTTCCCTGCTACCACACAGAGCCACATTGTAGAAATATGATGGATACAGAGCAAGAGGAAGATCACGTTACAGATGGAGAGATGGTATCAAGAACAACCTTAGAGAAATGAAGACCAACTTACAAATTGCACTGGAAAGAGCGCGCACATGATCCGTACAATGCTTCCCAACACTTCACTCAGATAATGGAGAAGAGGAAAAGGAAGTTACTTGCAAAGCAATATTTTGGGCGTCTTTTAATTTATATCATCATCTTCCCATCGCAGGTCAGTGATGAACCTAGATATTCAATACTTCACTTTCTGTAATTTCTCTGCATGCATAAATACATCTCTGTATATTTGTTGTACTGGATGTCTTTATTTTGGTTCCAAAGAATAAAAACGAAAACATTCGTTTCGTATTAACTTCTTGCATTTGGAGATTAACAAATTAGATCTGAAAGAATTGAAAGATACAAATACCAAAGGTAGTAATGAACAGATAGCTATTAATAGTAATAGCTATTTGAACGAATAGAAAGAATACAAACGATAGTAATGTTGCCAACTGAGAAAAAAAATAGAAATAATTCAAACAATAGTAATGTTGCCAGTTGAAAGAATAGAAATGATACAAGCAATAGTAATGTTGCCAATTGAAAGCATAGAAAGAATTCAAACAATAGTAATGTCTCGAATGAGAGGCTTGATATCAGGACAATTAGAGTCATTGATTTAAAACAGAATTATCATCTTGTGTAATGCCATTCGGCACAGTGAGTGATCACGTACCTCCAGACATCTCTGTCTTCTGCATTCTTGTTAAGTTCGACTACTGATAGTCTTCCGAGTAACTTGCCAACCATCCACAACTTGCTCACTTTGTCGACCTCTCTATCTCTCTAAAACTCTAGATTTTCGGTTGTCAAACCTTCTACAAACCCTCTCGTTTCATCAGCGTGACAAAACAATGACTGTTGTCCTGCCCTGATGTGGGTAATAGTATAAATTAGACACCCTGGGCTTTGAAGTTCACTGTTTTCTTCAACCAGACGCTATTATCATTTGGAGACGTGCTTACATCTTTACATTTGTAGATTGTCTATTGCTGTCGTCCTATAGTATTTATTTCGTTTACATTTATACGCCTCAACTAATGTTAAGGGAATTAGAGTTAATGATATTGGTCACATAATACAGTGACGATCAAAATATGTTTCTGAATTTAAAACAATAAATAAATAAGTAAATAAATAAATAAATTGATTAAAAGCGTTCACTCTTAAACTTCCAGTGTGCTGATGCAAAGGTAGTGGGTTCAACCCCTACAAAGATCAGCTGAACTAAAATGTTGACTTCTCGTCCTTGATTTGGGGACGTAAATTACAAGTACCTCAGGAGTCGGAGTGGGTTCGACATGATGGCGAGAGAAACTGATATAGGGGAAAGCTAATCCACACGCAAAAATCAGTCATGCACAAAAAAATAGTAAGCACTGTGTATGGACTACATTTGAGTTCAAAGCGAGCAGAAGTAAAATTAAAAACCCAAAAAATCCACAGACAAAACTAACTGTCAATGACAATTTACGACGCAAGCGCCGAGCTGCACGAAGATGAACACTGGACATTGAAGACGTACTTTTGAGTCGGGCTTCCCGGCAGCGGCATTATGCATAGTGTACCTGTGCGGGCTGTTGGTTTGCCGAGACTCCAGTCTGTTCCACTTTTCACATGGGGTAGCGAGGAGAATTTAGTGTGATATTCACTGGCACAGAAATGGAGCATTATGGGGTGGGGGGAAGAGGAGAAACTACGCCGTAAAGTTGGAACCGCGACTAACTAACTGACGTACTAGGAAATTGCATGTACTATAGATATAAAACTAGCAAGGGATCGCCAAACTTTTTGGAGGCCGCGATGTGTGTGTCGTCTTCCAAGGATCTGCTGCATGATGATGTTGGTTTGTACCAACTCCTGTCAATTCATGTGAAATTATTTATCATGTTGTTTTAGTTGTTACCCAGCAGACGATGGGTGCGAGGAGTAGTGTGCACAGACACGGGGTAACTGCATGGACATGAAGTAATGTGTATGGACACGGAGTAACTGCATGGACATGAAGTAATGTGTGTGGACACAGAGTACCGGCATGGACTCGGAGTAACTGCATGGACTCGGAGTAACTGCATGGACATGAAGTAATGTGTGTGGACACGGAGTAACTGCATGGACTCGGAGTAACTGCATGGACTCGGAGTAACTGCATGGACATGGACATGAAGTAATGTGTGTGGACACGGAGTAACTGCATGGACTCGGAGTAACTGCATGGACATGAAGTAATGTGTGTGGACACGGAGTAACTGCATGGACACGGAGTAACCGCTTGGACATGAAGTAATGTGTGAGTAACTGCATGGACATGAAGTCATGTGTGCGGACACAGAGTAACTGCATGGACATGAAGTAATGTGTGTGGACACAGAGTAACTGCATGGACACGGAGTAATGTGTGTGGACACGGGGTAACTGCATGGACATGAAGTAATGCGTGTGGACACGGAGTAACTGCATGGACATGAAGTAATGTGTGTGGACACAGATTAACTGCATGGACATGAAGTAATGTGTGTGGACACGGAGTAACTGCATGGGCATGAAGTAATGTGTGTGGACACGGGGTAACTGCATGGACATGAAGTAATGCGTGTGGACACGGAGTAACTGCATGGACATGAAGTAATGCGTGTGGACACAGAGTAACTGCATGGACATGAAGTAATGTGTGTGGACACGGGGTAACTGCATTGACATGAAGTAATGCGTGTGGACACGGAGTAACTGCATGGACATGAAGTAATGCGTGTGGACACAGAGTAACTGCATGGACATGAAGTAATGTGTGTGGACACGGAGTAACTGCATGGACATGAAGTAATGTGTGTGGACACAGAGTAACTGCATGGACATGAAGTAATGTGTGTGGACACGGAGTAACTGCATGGACATGAAGTAATGTGTGTGGACACAGAGTAACTGCATGGACATGAAGTAATGTGTGTGGACACGGGGTAACTGCATGGACATGAAGTAATGTGTGTGGACACAGAGTAACTGCATGGACATGAAGTAATGTGTGTGGACACAGAGTAACTGCATGGACATGAAGTAATGCGTGTGGACACGGAGTAACTGCATGGACACGGAGTAACTGCTTGGACATGAAGTAATGTGTGTGGACACATAGTAACTGCATGGACATGAAGTCATGTGTGCGGACACGGAATAACTGCATGGACCTGAAGTCATGTGTGCGTACACGGAGTAACTGCATGCGGACACAGAGTAACTGCATTGACACGGAGTAACTGCATGGACATGAAGTCATGTGTGCGGACACGGAGTAACTGCATGGACATGAAGTCATGTGTGCGGACACGGAGTAACTGCATTGACACGGAGTAACTGCATGGACATGAAGTCATGTGTGCGGACACAGAGTAACTGCATTGACACGGAGTAACTGCATGGACATGAAGTCATGTGTGCGGACACGGAATAACTGCATGGACATGAAGTCATGTGTGCGGACACGGAATAACTGCATGGACATGAAGTCATGTGTGCGGACACGGAGTAACTGCATGGACATAAAGTCATGTGTGCGGACACGGGAATAACTGCATGACATGAAGTCATGTGTGCGGACAGCGGAATAACTGCTGGACATGAAGTCATGTGTGCGGACACAGAGTAACTGCATTACACGGAGTAACTGCTTGGAATTGAAGTAATGTGTGTGGGCACGGAATAACTGCATGGACATGAAGTAATGTGCGTGGACACGGAATAAATGCATGGACATGAAGTAATGTGTGTGGACACGGAATAACTGCGTGGACATGAAGTAATGTGCGTGGACATGGAATAACTGCATGGACATGAAGTAATGTGTGTGGACACGGGGTAACCACAAGGACTCGGAGTAACTGCATGGACATGAAGTAATGTGTGTGGACACGGAATAACTGCATGGACATGAAGTAATGTGCGTGGACACGAGTAACCACAAGGACTCGGAGTAACTGCATGGACATGAAGTAATGTGTGTGGACACGGGGTAACCACAAGGACTCGGAGTAACTGCATGGACATGAAGTAAGGTGTGTGGACACGGAAAAACTGCTGGACATGAGTAATGTGCGTGACACGGAATAACTTTCATGGACATGAAGTAGTGTGTGTGGACCCGGAATAACTGCAGGACATGAGTAATGTGCGTGGAAACGGAATAACTGCATGGACATGAAGTAATGTGTGTGGACACGGGGTAACTGCATGGACTGAAGTAATGTGGCGTGGACACAAATAGACTGCGTGGACATGAAGAAATGTGTGTGGACACGAAGTAACTGCATGGACAAGAAGTAATGTGCGTGGACACGGAATAACTGCATGGACATGAAGTAATGTGTGTGGACATAGAATAACTGCATGGACATGAAGAAATGTGTGTGGACACGGAATAACTGCATGGACATGAAGTAATGTGCGTGGACACGGAGTAACTGCATGGACATGAAGTAATGTGTGTGGACACGGAATAACTGCATGGACATGAAGTAATGTGCGTGGACACGGAGTAACTGCATGGACATGAAGTAATGTGTGTGGACACGGAATAACTGCATGGACATGAAGTAATGTGTGTGGACACGGAATAACTGCATGGACATGAAGTAATGTGCGTGGACACGAAGTACCTGCATGGACATGAAGTAATGTGCGTGGACACAAAATAACTGCGTGGACATGAAGAAATGTGTGTGGACACGAAGTAACTGCATGGCAAGAGTATGTGCGTGGACACGGAATAACTGCATGGCATGAAGTAATGTGTGTGACATAGAATAACTGCATGGACATGAGAAATGTGTGTGGCCGGATAACTGCATGGACATGAAGTAATGTGCGTGGACACGGAGTAACTGCATGGACATGAAGTAATTGTGGGACACGGAAAAACTGCATGGACATGAAGTAATGTGCGTGGACCGGATAACTGTGGACATGAAAAATTTTGTGTGGACACGGAATAACTGCAGGCATGAGTAATGTGTGGGACACGGAAAACTGCATGATAAAGTAATGTGCTGGACCGAAGTACCTGCATGGACATGGAATAACGTATATGGACATGCGGGCGATGACTATGGGTTCGATTCGCATCTGGATGGATTATAATCGATACCTATTAACTTGGGCTCCCATGTTGATCCAGCCTGTAATGGGTGTCTAAATGTATTTCGTGAATGTCCAGTTGTTTTGATTGTTATATATCTACATATACACATATGTAACCGGGTGGAGAAAATGGGATAGAAAAGAGGAACTGCCTAACTCTCTCACTCAGACAAGAAGTGGAGTATAATGCAACGCTGACTGCCCACGGGCCAGAGAAGAAGCAAAGAGTAACAAGACGATAAAGAAGACTCTATCCTATCTCCTGGGTTAACAAGACAAGTAAAGATTTAAAGATCTGAAGAAACTCAGGTTTTTTGGCCGGGAAAAAGATATTACTTCTCTAATTCCTGGTAATAGATTGAAGTGTAGAGCTGCACCTGTGTTAATGAACTGAACAACAACCAACATAACTAACACAAAGGCTAAACAAACATAATCATAACAACCAAAATATACTTTTTAAATTTTCCCAAAACTCTAGTCCAAAGATAAAAAACACCCCGTACAACACATGAACCTACGATCCCAAAGTGAAGATTACTGCTGCTTAACATCCACCATAACGTGACCGGACAGAACCCAGGACCCATGGACAGTCGATGCTTACAGGGATGGGAACCTACGATCCCACAGTAAGGACAACTGCTGCCTGACATCCACCATAACGTGACCGGACACAACCCAGGACCCATGGACAGTCGATGCTTACAGGGATGGGAACCTACGATCCCACAGTAAGGACAACTGCTGCCGCATATCAACAACATTGGATGGCTCTAGCTAAGCGCGAGACCTCAGCCATGTTCGGCTGAGTCTAAAGGGTACCCCAGGCCCCCACACGTGACAAACACACCCGTGAACTAACTGGGACCAGTCACAGCAAAGAGATCCTTACTTAGACAAGTTATGGGAATACAAACCTAAACAATGGTATGGAGCTCCGGCGGTACTCAACCCGGGAAACCCCGAATGCGCCATCCCCCTTTTAGCAACTATAGTTGGAGGATACTCCATAACAGCCATACACGACCACTCAAAAACAGGAATCTTGTGTGTGTATGATGCCTGTACAAAGGCCTGAACGCCTATGTTTCATGCATGTAGAAAATTGGCCTATCTTGCTCATACCTAGGGCTATTTGTTCTATTTTAATATGGATGTGGTCGGGAGACCGGTCTCCCCCCCCCCCCCCTCCACACACACACACCACACACATATATTATATTATATAAAATATAATATATATATATATATATATTTTAATATATATAAAATTATATACATATCATTTATACACATCATTCGAACCTAACTGAGAACAACAAAACTATAATAGATAAGAATTATAAAGGCACGGGGGAAATGCAAAAATCACTACTACATGACTCAATAAAAATTAATGAATGATGGGGCAATTATTATTAGCTATGGGGAACATACTGTTATACAAGAGTTTTTATTATTATTATTATTATTATTATTATTATTATTATTATTATTATTATTATTATTATTTTTATATATTAATGTGTGAGTGAGTGAGTGAGTGAGTGTTTGAGTGAGTTAGTGAGTGTTTGAGTGAGTGAGTGAGTGAGTGAGTGAGTGAGTGAGTTAGTGAGTGAGTGAATGAGTCAGTCAGTCAGTCAGTCAGTTAGTCAGTCAGTCAGTCAGTGTGTGCGTGTGTGTGTGTGTGTGTGTGTGGGTGCGCGCGCGCACATATCTGTTTTCCTGTTTAGATTTGGCCGCCGTTCACACGAAAGGGAATACTTGTACACTAGGTTGACCGGGAAGCTCGAGGACTAAAAATACATTTCCTGTATAAGGTGGAGTAAACAGATTAAAATCAACTAGACCCCTCGGCAACAAAGAGTGCATTAAGCCTCTGAAACATAAAACCCAGCATATTAAGATGCATGCATCAGCAAGCAATACGCAGTTTAGAAAATTAATGTGGGTATGTTTGTTGTTATACGAGAATCAAAAACACTCGTAGTATTGAATCACGAACACAGCAACGATTGATTGCACAATTTAATGGCTGGCATATTTCGCTGCATCTTGGCAGTGCTTATTAAAGCAAAAATTTAAAATAAAAGAAATAATAAGGTAGCCCAATTAGTCATTTCAACTGAAATAGAAATACAAAACAAATTAAAAAAAACTACATTGTCGCATGACCACTTTGAACATGGAAGTTTTTTTTAAAACTCAAGCGTAGTTCATACACAGTTCTAATAGTGTTGGACTGAATTTTGCCTGTGGATTAGCTCTATCTATTTAACAGAGTCCCTCGCCAACAGGAAAACCCACTCCGAGTTCCGAGGTACTTGTAATTTACGTCCCCAAGTCAAGGACGATAGGTAAACATTTTAGTCCAACTGCCCGATGTAGGGTTGAACCCCTTACTTCGGCATAAGCACACCAGATGTTTATGAACGCAAGTTCTTATCCATTCGGCCATGCTGACCAACACATGGTTGTTTTAAAATGATTATATTATCTTTTTATTTACATGGTTGCGGTTTATATGTATGTATAGCGGATGCCTCGACATATGTCAGTAACTGTTGATTATTTCTGCACTTCCTTACAGATATTTCCGATCCTACTGAGCCCACTTTTACTGTTCTAGTAGAAGGTCCTTTACGGAACGTCACTCTCACCAAAGGCCCGTTGGACAAACTCACGATCAATTGCGAGTTCGCCTGTCTCTTGCATTTTCATATTCAAGGTTTCTACAATGTTCCGTTACATCTTCGTGCTGATCCACCCTTGCTTTTTTTTTCTTCAGTAACCACGCCTTTAGTTACATTTGTTTCTCAAACACAGTGATATTTAATGTGGCCAGGTTATTTCAGTACCAGAGATAAACAAAAAGTAGGTTTGGACCACAAAAAATGGCTGGCGGAAAATGGGAAGTAGGGGTGTGCAAAAAGTTATGACTTAAACGTTGTTAACATGGAGCAAACATGTATTGCATATCAAATTAAAGGAGTTTGCATAAGAATAATGATGTATACAAGCCCATGGCAGATGCGGAAAGTCGATTAAGACAATCATCCACTGGCAATTAAACAATTAAGAATGTCAACACATTTCTTCTGCTTGTTCCAAGATATGCTATGAACTTTCCACCACCATTTTAATTCTAGCGTCCAGATCTTCTGCTTAGGTGACCGTGAAACTTTCCACGGCACATGCCTAAGATGTCGCCACAGGAAAGCCGCATGTTTTCATAATCTATACTTACTTTTGTTTGTTGGTGTTGTGCCATAAACTCTTAATGCTATTTAACAGAAGCATTGCATTGGACAGACCCAAAAACCAATGACCAAGTAATGCAAAACACAAATGAAAATCATAAACTGATTACAGAAATTAGAAGTAGACAGTCAAAATTTGTTGAGCATGGTATGAGAAGAAATAAATTGGAGAACTTGGTGACAACTAGCAAGATCGAAGAGAAGAGAACGAGGGAAAGACAGAGAAGCAAGTACCTGGATGGCTTCGCCACGTGGCATGGTCGAGACAAGAACTCTGGGCTGATCCACGACTCTGGTGATGGAATGAAATGGTGAATAATGACCGCCCACGCTTATCGGCATGGCACATGATGGATGAATGGATTTCTATGGTCATACCTCTCTCTCTCTCTCTCGCTCTCTCTCTCTCTCTCTCTCTCTCTCTCTCTCTCTCTATCTATCTATCTATCTCTCTCTCTTATTATTTATGTGTGTGTGCGGATGAGTGGGTGTGTGGGTTGGATGTATGGATATGTGCGGGTGTGGGTGGGTGGGTTGATGTGTGTGAAAATGTGGATAGATGTGTGTGAAAGGGTGGATAGATGTGTGGGTGGGTTGGTTGATGTGTGTGAAAGGGTGGATATATAAGTATGTGGGTGTATAGATGTGTGTATGTGGGTGAGTAGATGTGTGTTTGAATGGGCGGATGAGTGTTTGTGTGGTTGGGTGGAGGTGTGTATGGGATGGAGTGTGTATGTTTATGTATTATGATTATATGTGTGACAACAGTTAGACTCACCTGTCCTCTCAACGGGTGTCTGTGTAACGGTAGAGTCGGTAACCGTTGTCTTATCTCTACACAGCCGGCTGTAAACATCCGTCATTCAAAGAAGACCGTGTGACAGCAGATCACAACGTTGATTCACTGTTTGTGAGGACATTCGTTCAAATGTTTGCTTAATCCACAACTTGAAGTGGTACCATTGTCTGTACACAGCTTTGTGGTATAATTAATTTGTCATCTTGTCGCATTTCTGCTGTGCTATATTTAAAGGAGACACGGTTTACTTATTTAAATTACTTGTCTGTATAATAGCCACATTCCAATGTTGTATAATAGCCACATTCCAATGTTGTATAATAGCCACATTCCAATGTTTGTAGAGTTAATAATCACAGAAAGGAACAAATTGTTGTGTTATGTCAAGTTATACGTGTTTTATCGATATCATTGTTGGCGCTGGTTCAAACCCTACTCATTAGTAAATGCTTTATCATGGTATATCTTAAAGAAATGATATTATCGATTCTGTCTGTAGCTGATGCATGAAGTGACTTAATATATAAATAAATTAGGTGCCGTCTTCACAATCAAGGCTGGCTACAATGGATCTCCAAGACTGTCTGTCTCTCGCCTTGATTGTACATTGTGTCAGGTTGCCGTTCGTCCATCTCTTGATGTTATCTTCCTACTTGTATCGTTGTCTACCTCTTGCTCGCTTGCCCTTAACCTTGCCCCCCCCCGCCCCCCCCCCCCCAAAGTATGGTTTCTAAAAGAGTGGTATGTCTTTTAACGTGACTGAAATATTTCACTTGACTCTTGTTTATTATTTTATCAACTCTCTTTTTTTGGTTCTCAGTTTTACCAGAACCTCTCTATTTGATTGCTTTTGTTTCGATGAAATATGACATGTTCTCCAGTATATTCACAACACCGGGACCTCTATTCGACTTTCTAATTGCGTGTACATTGTCCAGACTTTCGCGCCATATAGTATTGTTGAATATATATGAATCGATGGGTGAGTCAGTCAGTGGTTCGGTCGGTCAGTGGGTCCGTGGGTGAGTGGGTCCGTCAATGGTTCGGTGGGTCGGTTGGTAGGTGGATCGGTCGTTCTGCTGGTCGGTTAGGAGCTTAGGTGGATGACAGATTTGGTGGTTGTGAATCCTCCTGAAAACAGAGTTTTAACTTTCAAATCTGATGCGTTAAAGCCCTGACCATCGCTTGTATCTATTGGAGTGGTGTTGGTGTAGAGACATTACTCTAAACCCCAAACCAGAGCACCATCTCCACGGCGACTGCAACGTGTCCCTCTCCAAGCCTAGAAATCAGCGCGGTGTGCAAGGCTGAAGCTGGAGCTTCACATCTGCGGAGAGGCATATTAAAGGCAGGCGTAGCTATGTACAGATCCATCACAACACATACTGACTGGCTGGAGTATACCTAGCTTGGGAATGTTCCCTTCACCTGAGTTAGATATTTCTTCGCCCTGGCCATGCGGGTGTGCGGGGGGAATAAACAGGCTGATATGCTGGCAGGGAATGCACCTCTTGGTGGTTGATTTCCTATAGACAATGGAGAGGTGGTCGAGATCATGTAGTACCAGGTGGAGAAGATAGGGGAAAAGACTGAAAACCCGCATGTGGAAAGGATGATATTGTGGGAACTCAGCAGGGGTTCTGGAAGAATCTCAAAACTGAGAGAAAAGATCAGGAGAACTTTCAATCAACAGCTGTGGGAACGATGAGTGGTATGACTCTTCGCTAACGGTTGAACGAGGGGGCGGAGCACGTGTGGGAATGTCCTGAGTGCAGTGATGTTGGTTCTTTGCTCAACTTAGATATTTCTTTGCCGGCAGACTCCAGCGCAACGCTCAAGGGGAAATCCACTGTATATTATCTGTGATTCAGTGTCGAAGGATAACGTCGTACATTCGCAATTGCAAGCACTGTCAAGAACAAGTTACCTGAACAGTTCAAGAAGCCTGATACGGAGGAGGAAAATGGCACGTTGCAAGACCAACAACAAGAAACACCAGACTCACAAGATGTGCAGCTTGGGAACCGACAAGACCATAAAGAAGACGAGCGAGGAGAGCCTGCCTGCGAGCTGCAGCAAAGAACCTGAAATTACAGTCACCTCAGTTGAAGCTACCACGAGGAAGACCGACGACAAACCTCCACAGACCAGAGCCAAGACAGCTGAGAAGCAGAGAGAGAGAGAGAAGAAATACAACAGAGGCAGAAACACCGACTCACAGACAGTCAGATGGGTTGTCAAACGTATTCAAGTGGAGCTGGCAGATGAAAAGATCCTAAAGCAGCTACAAATGGACAATCTCCACATCCGAATCTTGAGGGCAGAGCGGATCCTGATGTACTCCAAGATCCTTACCACGCTAGCATATGGTAACGACTGAGGGCGGCGAGATATCACGCCAGGTATCGGTAAACAAGAAAGTACAACGCTTGTATGCCCATCAACCTCAGCATGATTAATCCCAATGTAGATATATAGCAAGCGGCTGGAAGGGGGTTCACAGACATCCTAAAGGAAACACTTACACAACGGATATGCTAACACATTTCTACACTAAGTTACATTCTGAAAGTATTTGCTTAATACCGGAAGATATGTTTCAGACACAAAGACATCTCCGATTCGAACGCTTGCAATATATAACCACTAATGGCATACAGATGGAATGTTCGAATATGAATCGTTCCTAAAGGAGATGCACTTGGGGATAAATCCAGCCTACACCGGGGTTGAACTCAGGCAAACCAGTGATTTATCCAGTGGGCTATCACAGCTAACGTGTAGGCAAACACTCATAACACACAGTGATGAGTTTTTATGATGTAAGACACACTGGGCCAGTCGAGGACACACTCACTGAATAAGGTGGGGGGTGTGTGTGTGGGAGGGGGAGTGGGGGGAGGGGTTGTAGAGAAGATGAAACACAGAGAAACTGAGAATAAAGTTCATTAACGTGTGTATGTTTGTAATCCGCAGTGATAGGTCTGTTCACAAGTTCAGAGTATTTACAGTGGAAGTTTACAATTGTAGGTCCGGCACGTGTTCACTACTTGACCTAAACTCCCAGGTCGACCCAGCCTAAGCTAATATCAGTACCAGTTAATGTCATGGGAAGTAAAGGCGACCACCACACCATCCACTTATTGCGTTTTCGTCTTTAAAAGTATGGGTCCGGCTTCATATGCCCCAGGTGTGTAGAAATGATCTTTACATTTTGCATGTGTTCATTGCTCATGTCCGACTCACTGTGTCAATATGTGTAGCTACATCCGTATGCTAGGATGTGTATGTGTTCATAGCTCTTGTCTGGCTCACTATGCCAGTATGTGTAGCTGTGTACGTATGCGAGGTGTGTATATGGTCGTCATTGCTTATGCCCGGATCACTGTGTCAATATGTGTAGCTATGTAAGTATGCAAGGCTGGGTATATGGTCATTACTCATGCCCGGCTCACTGTGTCAGTATATGTAGCTATTTACGTATGCGAGGGTGTGTATGTGTTCACAGCTCTTGTCTGGCTCACTAAGCCAGTATGTGTAGCTGTGTACGTAAGCGAGGGTGTGTATATGGTCATTGCTCGTGACCGGCTCATTTTCTCAATATGTGTAGCTATTTACGTATGCTAAGGTGTGTATGTATTCATTGTTTATGTTCGGCTCACTATGATGGAGCAAGGTTTTCTTCCATTCTTTTGTAAAGGAAATAACTGTGTTTTGTACAAAATGTAGGAAGTCTTGTAAACGAAATGGGTGTAAGTTATATAACAGATGCGTGGCGATTTTTCATTGACAGCTCTAAAAGAAGTTGAAAGTGTTCTCTTACACAATGGTAACAATTATGGCTCAATTCCTATTGCTCATTCTACTACAATGAAGGAGAAGTGTGCTACAATAAGCACAGTTCGGAAAAAAAAATGAAGTATTTAGAACATAACTGGATGGTCTGTATAGATCTTACAATTATGAACTTCTTGCTTGGCCATCAAATATCCATGTTTGTGGGATAGCTTGGTAAAAGATACACACTGGTAAAAGAAACACTGGCCATTGAGGGATGACTTGAAAGTTGGAGGAAACAAATATTGTCATAAAGTCTCTCATTGATCGAACAAGAGTTATATATATATATATAATGTGCCATGCCCGAAATCGTGGGCGGTCATGACCCGCCATTTCACTCGATCACCAGCGTCGTGGATCAGCTCAGTGTTCCTGTCTCGTCCATGCCATGTGGCCAAGCCATCCAGGTATTTTCCTCTTGGTTTTCCTCTTGGTCTGTTCCCTTCGATCTTGCCAGTTATCATTAAGTTCTCCAATCCATTTCTTCTCATAACATGTCAAAAAAATTTTGACTGTCTACGTCTTATTTCTTAATCAATTTAAGGTTTTCATGTGTCTCCTGTAATATATATTATATTTATATATATATATATATATATATATATATATATATATATATATATATATTATATATATATATATATATATAAGATTTTTATGTGTCTCCTGTAAGATATATATATATGATGAAGCAATTTGTGAAGGCTCTGAACAAAGATGGTACCTGTTTTAATTACTTCTGCAGAAAGTTTCCAGAATTGAGTATGGACAACCTTAAAGCTGGAATTTCTGGCGGGCCTCAAATTATCTTCTTCTTCTTCAGCGTTCCGAGCCATTGAGGTTCTTTGCTGCAGATACAATCCGTCTCCATTCGTCTCTCTGGTTGACCCTCTCTTGCCAGTCGTTGATTCCAAGTGCTTGTAGGTCTGTATATATATATATTATCTCTCCACCGTCTTCTTGGTCTACCTATATGTACCTGTGCTACCTGTGCTTATTGTAGCACACTTCTCCTTCATTGTAGTAGAATGAGCAATGGGAATTGAGCCATAATTGTTACCATTGTAGACCCTACCGGGCCTCAAATTATAAAGTTAATGAAAGATCAAAATTGTATTGATTCGGTTAACATAGTCTACAGCCTGGTCATCATTTGTTTTAGTTGTGCAAAACGTTCTGGGTAACTTGAAAGCAGAAAATTATTCTGAATTAGTTGAAAACATTGTGTTGAGTTTTTGCAAACGTGGATGCAACATTAGTATAACGTGCACTACCTCCATAGTTATTTACATTTCTTTCCCAATAATTTTGGCCGACTTTAGTGTGGAGCAAGGGTGCAAGATTTCACTGAGGTATAAAAATCATGGAAGAGAGATACCAGCGACTTTGGGATGCCCAAATGGTGGCAGATACCTGTTAGACCCTTAAGCGTGACTGTACGGGCATAACACATTTCAGGAAATTATTGAAAAGAAGCTTTCTAAGTGTTGACTATAGATTTGTTTTTTAATGCTAGTGATAAAGTTTTACTACTTTGTGTGTGTTAAAGTTTTATATGAAGGTAATAAATGCATAGTAATAGCACAGTAATATGAATGCGGATTACAGTCAAAATGCCACTGATGACGCCTAACTCTAGGCTTGTACATAACAATTGCCCTACTAAGAAGGTCATTCTTAGTTATCTAAAAAACTAGAGCTGATAGAAACAATCTGATTATATTTTTGGAATCAGCAACACAAAATTACCATAGAACAGCTGTAAACTTTAAGGCACTAAAATATGTGTAAACCAGTGTTTTCTGTGTTATTTTTGTTAAATAAGATTAATTATCACAGTATTTTCCATGAATGGTGATTTGGGACAAGGCTGCACTGATTACACGGGAACTTTGCTTTCTTTTACAAGGGAGAGGTGGTCGGGCGCCTATGGGATCAGGTGGAGAAGGCGGAGGAACAGATTGAGAATATATGTGGAAAGGATGAGATTGTGGGGGATTGGAAGGCGTTCTGGAAGAATCTCGAAACTGAGAGGGAAGACCAGGAGAACTTCAATCAGATAGCGGTGGGAACGATAAGTAGTGTGACTCTTCGCTGGCTGTTGAACGAGGGGACGGAGCGCGTATGGGGATGTCCTGAGTGCAGTTTTGTCAGTTCTTAGCTCAACTCAACTCAAGTCAACTTGCTTTTTTATATACACGATATTATCTTTCACAGATTTGTAATTGTTTTATGTATTGCTCGCATGGTAAATGTGTGCGTCTAAAATGGTGAATAATTAGTGTGACCCTCCATCGGCTGTGTTTACTGTGTTTTTCGGTCATAATAATAATAATAATAATAATAATAATAATAATAATAATAATAATAATAATAATAATGACTGACTGTCTGTCTGACTGACTGACTGGCTGGCACCTTGCCGTTTTGACAGACGATATTTTGTTACACTGTGCTTCAAAAAGGCACAATAACAGCAGACCAGGGATGCAGTTATACCTCTCCATAGCACAAAGCCTGGGCTGAATTATAGAGACCATGTGTTGATCATGCAGCATGACCCCTCTCGGCCAACCTAGTTTACTTTAGAGGAAAGGTAACAACAATACATCTATAGCAAGAGGAGCTGCAGAAGCTGGCGGATCAGCAAAGCAATGCTTAACCTGCCCGCCTGTCTGAGCTCCGATCGTAGACCAGTTGCCAGACAAGGCTTAGTGCCTGGTCTGCCCTGCCATGATAGTTAATCTTTAGGCTGCATTTCCTCGCCCTAGGCTAAGGCTTGTACCCTCCAAATTGCGCTCCTCCGTCCGAAGTTGTTGGCACAATGCGGGGTGTCGGGTTTGGTGAGCGCCAAAACATTCAGCGCTAACAGAAAGCAGGTAATATTGTCTACTGTCATACGGTAGCTCAGTAACATCTGACTAAAACGTGACACTTTAATAATAATAATAATAATAATAATAATAATAATAATAATGGTCTTTTGCAGAAAGTTGCTCTCATCACATTCTATCGAAAATATTCTCGATCCTTCACCAGTTCTCCAGGATCATGCATTTTCATGCCCATGATGCCTTTATTGTCATGTGTTAATAGTGATGAAGGTCGACCCCTGCCTATTCGCCGAGGAGCCTTGCCTTCCATTATTGCTCTTTCTAAACCACTTAAAACACTACATTTCTTCTTCTTCGTCTTTTGCGTCTTCTTCTTCTTCTTCTTCTTCTTCTTCTTCTTCTTCTTCTTCTTCTTCTTCTTCTTCTTCTTCTTCTTCTTCTTCTTCTTCTTCTTCTTCTTCTTCTTCTTCTTCTTCTTCTTCTTCTTCTGCTTCTTCTTCTTCTTCATTGGTACTCTAGGTATGTATACTTAAGTTTAAAAGCTTAATTTCCTTCTTTGGTTACTGTGATATTTTACATGATTCACTAATAATAATAATAATAATAATAATAATAATAATAATAATAATAATAATAATAATAATAATAATAATAAATAAATAAATAAATAAATAAATAAATAAATAAATAAATAAATAAATAAATAAGATAAACTTATAGGATCAAATTTTGAAGTCCTTCTGGCACTTCAGAACATATGGTACGATGTTCAGGTTTGTTGGACCACTAGGCACTCAGTGAATGAAGTCATTATCATCATCATCATCATCATCATCATCAATAGCCCTGCCAGCTGGCATAAGCGTTCATGGCCCTCAGCTGATCGCGGTCTTTGGTGTTCTGGGTCAACTCTGCTGATGATATTCCTCCATGCCACCGTCTCAATCAATCTTGCATCATTTCTCTTATTTTTCCTCTGCCTCTCTTCTCCTTGATCATTCTAATTGTCACGATTTTCTCCTATGTCCCTCTTGTCATCACATGACCAAAGACAGCTGTTTGCCTCTGTCTTATTGTTGTACAAATGCTCTAGTTTCATTAGCTCTTTCAGCCAATCATTGTTAGTTACTCTGGCAGTCCAAGAATTTAGTCGTGAAGTTTTAGGAAAATTATGTGGTTGTTTCTCCTTACCTTCCACATCCACATGTAGGAAGGCGGGGGTGGGGGTGGGGGGATCTTATTTCCTCAATATTTGACAGCTATTTCCGACTGTCAGGAGAAGTGAGTGCCTTGCTCTGCTCAACTTATCCCTGTGGTCCCCAGAGCTGCGTGCGCCACACCGTAGTATGTTTCCCATCCACTGGGATGTGCAGTTGGAAGTTTCCCTTCCTAAAGTTATACTCTATGATGGCTAACACTCTCCAGTACTTAGAATTAGGTCAAGAACAGGAAAAAAATAAATCTCATTTACACACTTTGGGGCGTATAGGGAAAATGGTAAAAACGGAAAAGAAACGTATTTCACACCATGGGCTGTATTCGGCAAATGGTAAAAACAGGAAGAGGATCGTGTTTCACACAATGGGAAAACAGAGCCGTTTTACACTCCCCGGGGCGTCTTGGGCTTATGGTGCTGGTTGCATCTTTATATAGACAAATGGGAACTGGATGAACGATGTGATTAATATCACACTGGCCGACTTTACTTCCATGACATTTCCTCGTACCCATTTTATACTGGGTCAACTTGGCAGTCCAGGTCATTTTGTTAATTCTATCTCGGTATGGATTTGAACGCATTAACCATCGCTCCGACATACAAGAGGTCTGGATACTGTGCTACCGCTGCTCCCTAATGAGTGAAGTGGTCAATATTGTACTGACAGCTTTACCGCCCAACAAATGTTGATTAGTTAGTTATTAGTTAGTTTAGTTAGTTAATTAGATAGTTAGTTTAGTTAGTTAGTTAGTTAGTTAGTTTAGTTTAGTTTAGTTAGTTAATTAGTTAGCTAGCTAGCTAGTTAGTTAGTTAGTTAGTTAGTTAGTTAGTTAGCTAGTTAGTTCGTTAGTTAGTTAGTTAGTTAGTTAGTTAGTTTAGTTAGTTAGTTAGTTAGTTAGTTAGTTTAGTTTAGTTTAGTTTAGTTAGTTAGTTAGTTAGCTAGCTAGTTAGTTAGTTAGTTAGTTAGTTAGTTAGTTAGTTAGTTAGTTTAGTTAGTTAGTTAGTTAGTTAGTTAGTTTAGTTTAGTTTAGTTTAGTTAGTTAGTTAGTTAGCTAGCTAGTTAGTTAGTTAGTTAGTTAGTTAGTTAGTTAGTTAGCTAGCTAGTTAGTTAGTTAGTTAGTTAGTTAGTTAGTTAGTTAGTTAGTTAGTCAGTCAGTCAGTCAGTCAGTTAGTTAGTTAGTTGGTTGGTTGGTTGGTTGGTTGGTTGGTTGGTTGGTTGGTTGGTTGGTTAGTTAGTTAGTTAGTTAGTTAGTTAGCTAGTTAGCTAGTTAGTTAGTTAGCTAGTTAGTTAGCTAGTTAGTTAGTTAGCTAGTTAGTTAGTTAGTTAGTTAGCTAGCTAGCTAGCTAGTTAGTTAGTTAGTTAGTTAGTTGGTTGGTTGGTTGGTTGGTTGGTTGGTTGGTTAGTTAGTTAGCTAGCTAGCTAGCTAGTTAGTTAGTTAGTTAGTTAGTTAGTTAGTTAGTCAGTCAGTCAGTTAGTAAGTAAGTTAGTTAGTTAGTTAGTTAGTTAGTTAGTTAGTTAGTTAGTCGACAGATCATCCTCATTGCACATCGAACCATTCAGTCCATAAATGCTCGGATCCCCTCCTTCAGCAAATCCCGCAGCGTGTAGCGGCTCACGACACCAGTTCTGTGTTGGTTTATTACTCTTCTTTGGCTTCTTGCATAGTGTTCTTGTTTGGCCACATCTCTTTTAACTTGCTGTTCTCTCAGCCTGACCATGGTTGTAGATATTCAGTCTTAGCTTAGTTCTCTTAAACGATTTACTTATCGTAAAGCATTCAGAATGTCTGCCTGGTTCATGGTTCGTCCGCCTTCCACTGTAGCCCTACCTGCAAGCCTATCAGCCTGCTCATTCCCTTGTACACCCGCATACCCTGGCACGAAGATGAAACTAATCCTTGCCAGCCGAGACCGCTCCAGAGACAGCAGCCACTCTCTTCGGCCCCGCTTCATCTCTATCCTCATGAGCATACTCATTGAGTCACTAAGGACACATGCCCGACTGAATGTCTGTGTCTCGAGCCACTGTTATTGCTTTACTTATTGCCATGACTTCCATAGTCAGGCTGCTTGTGGTCAAAGCAAAAGAGCCAGACTCTTCCTTCACAATGTTCCCTCTGGCCTGAGCCGTAAAGGCCCATGAACTTCTCACTCCTCGGACGACCTACCCAGCCGTGTAAATGACAGCATCATCCTCTAAAGAATTATTGAGGATCAGAGCCTGTACTTCCGCCTCCACAGCAGCTGGATTTTCTTGTTTGCATTTCCTGTCTAGTTGGATGCACACTGAAAGGGATGTACAGAACTCTGTTCGCACTTGTACCCACTCCTCGCCAGGTTCTAAGTCCTCAAGTGAACATACCTGCTGAAGAATATCTTCGGCTCGACCCATCCACGACTTTCCTCTTTTTAACCTGCTGCCCTTTACCTTCTTAATCTCGCTATGCAGTGGATGTTGTGTATTTGCGTAGACTCTGAGATTGGCACGTGCTTGGCAAATTTGTATTCTATGCCTCATGGTAGGAAAATCAAGGAGGTAGTGCATCGCCCTGCATGCTGTATCTCTTGTAAATGTTTTGCATATCCTTTACAGGACATCGCTGTCAACATCAGCATCTTTCAGCTGTATGTTGATTTCTTGGCAAGATTACGCTCAGTAGTTTGCCATTGCTTTCTGAGCGGCCGGCTCAGTTATCCCGCAAGTCACCAGCGAGGGTCGAACCGCTCCCAGCTCTCGCCCTGCTACGAGACTCTGCGTGATAAACGGGATTACGGAGAAAGTGTTGTAACCCCTCGGCCAGAGAGATCGGCGTATCTCTTGTACATCCAAGAATAATGCACATAGCTTTGTTCTGTATTCTTTCCATCCTCGTCCATCTGCTTATGGCTGAGAGTCAGGATCGCCATTGCATACACCAAAACAGAAAGGACCAGACCCTCGTAAAGAAGACTTAGACGGCTCTGCTCAGTTTGCCGCCGCCATCCCCCCGCATCGCAGCCAAACCTCGCTTGGCCTTTGTTATCACCTGGTCTACGTGCTCAGTATAAGCTAGGCTTCGATCAAAACGTATCCCAAAGTAATTCATTGCCTGCGTTTTTTCCACCGCCTCTGAACACAGATTTACAGTTGGCGTTGGGGTGTTGACAATATGGTTATTCAAAGAGAACCATGTCACTGTTGCCTTTGTTGGGTTGACCATTACCACAGCTTCAAGCACACCAAGTGATTATGCGATTGAGTTCGGTTTGTAGTTCCACAGCAATCTGATCTCTATCCTTACCCTGACGATACACTAAAACATCGTCGGCATATGACAGTGTCCTCCCCGGTCAAGTGATCTGCTCGCTGGTGATTCTCACAGTGTAGACGTTGAGCAGCACTGGGGAAAATGGTGATCCCTGTGGTAGGCCAGGATATATTGTTTGTTGGTTCTGAAGTCCAGCTGCCACATCTAAAAACTACGTTCCATTGAAAGAGAGCGGCAGCGATATAACTAAATAGGAAAGGACTTATCTGGAGTTCAAGAGGCTGAAGCATTAAAAAATCCAATGGTACGCGTCCTGAAGATTAATCACTGCAGCGAATGTTTCAATGCCTGAGTGGAAACCTTCATAGACATCATGGGCAAAAACTGCTGTATTGGCCCAGGTTTCTCTTTTTGGACGGACCCTCCCAGGGTAACTGAGAAAACACCTTGCCTCTCTAGCTGGCTTGATATTTTTGTGGTTATTAACTTCTCAAGCACTTGCCTATTGTATTCTGCATGGTTATTACTCGATATCCCTGAATTTTTGTGTGGTCTTCACCAGGCTTTGGCAAGGGACTCAGATAGCTGTGTAACCCCTCCTCCTTGATGCTAGTACTCCCTATACTGTTGTTGTATATGTCTGCTAGTTTCTCTAGCTCGTTGCCGGTACACATATTGATGTCGTCATATCTTATGCCATCTGGCCCTGGAGCGCTGTCTTTTTTTTATCGTTGAAGCACAGCCTTTATTTATTTCACTGTCACTGTGTCTTCATCCGAAATGTTCTGGGCCTTGCACCTATATGAGGTAACCTCCTTGGCAAGATTTCGGCCTCTCATGTCTGCCTGGTTGCTCTGATCTAGATAGCGTTCGAAGAGGGCTTTGCCCTTGTTCTCGTCAGTCCTCTGCCAAATGAGGTGAGTACCCTGGAAGTTAGTAATACTCTTATTCTTGACTACCCCACTCATGCTTTTATGTAGTCTGCAGAACAATTTCAGTGACTTGTCTGTGCTTACTCTTTGACATATGTCTGCCCATTTTTCATCTTTAACCACATTAACCAGTTTTTTTTTAAATAGCTTACTTTTGTGTGCATCTCTCTTTCTAAGTGCATGCAGGGACTAGGATGTGTATCTGTTCTTCTTGGCATTTTGTCATTTCCTTACAGCACTACGCTTATCCACCCAGGCCTTTTCCACCTCAAAATTCCACCAATATGGCTGCTCCCAGCTTTTGTGTCCTGCCCTGAAGCTTTCTGCGCTTGTCGTGCCTTATTTTACTCACCACATCTTTCCCTTTACTGTCATACCGTTGACCTTTACTGTCTTGGCCGTTAACTTGTACTGCCTGGTTCTGCCTTTCTCTATCAATATGCTGCAAGAGTGGTGGTCGCTGCCGTGGTACCCTAGGACACCCTATCTACACACTGTAGTGAGTGAAGGATAAACCACTGCCAGATCAATAACACTGTTCTCATCAACTGAACGTCTTGCTGCCCTGATGACACAGCCACTGTTGATACAAACCAGGTCAATGGTTTCAAGTGCAGTCTCAACCTCCTCTCCCTGTGTGTTGAAGGAAATGTTTCTCAATGATCTTCCTTTAGCGTTGAAATCGCCACAGAAAATAACATTTATCTCGTGACCTAACATGTCACTTAAGCATGGCCACTTTTGGGAATCCACACTCGCGTAACAGGCATAAACATTAACTAAATCAAATGGTCGACCAGATTCAACTCTAAACGCCTGTATGTGTATGTCGTCACTGTCGCAACTGAACATGTCTAGTTCTGAAGCCACCATACTGTTGCGAATGAGAATCGCTATTCCCATGTGTCGCCTGTTGTAGAAACATTTGAAACCGCAATTTGGAGTAACTGATCACCTAGTCTCGTCTCCTGAAGCGCTACAATGTCATTCCTGCATACCGGGTTTTCAAGAATAGGGCCTCGTTGTTTTACGCTGGCAAAGTTGCAATATAGAATACGAGTTATCCTCAACCCCAGACGGTCATATTTGAGGCTAAAACGCCTTGCTCCACCGCGTCTGTCTTGTCGCTTACGGCGTTCCCGCCGCTCCCGTCGCCTTGTTGGGTTGCTGCCCTCCGCACGGAGCACAAACACTGTTCCGCCATGTTGAAAAACGGAATAATACAGAAACACACACGCTGTGAAAATTCACTCAAGAATATCTTCCCTCAGATACACGAACTCTGTAGCGTCGGTGAAGTTCTTGAGAAGAAATTCCTGGTTTTACATCCTGGCACACAGGTTCCCAATATAAATACAATTATCTATCTCCTACACGAAAAAAAGGAACAGTCACAATAAAATACAGCCTGCCGCCGCCATCTTGTCCAAAAGAGACATTGTTACGGTACCAAAAGTATGAGGCAGTGGGAGTGGCGGTATCACTGTAGCTAGTACTCTTGACTTCCAGTCCTATGGTCTTGCGTCGTCATCATCACCATCAGGTGCCCTGCCAACTGGCCTTTGACGTTCATGCAACGCCACAGATCTCGATCTTTGGTGTTCTGGATCAACAATGATTGATGATATTTCTCCCTACCACCCTTGCAGTCCATCCACTTCTCTCGGTCTGCCTGTGTCTCTGCCTCTTCAACCACTGATTGTTTCCAGTTGTCACAATTTTTCAAAGTGCCCTACTTCTCATTATATGACAAAATAATGCAACTTGTCTCTTTCTTATAGGTACATGCAAGGCGGCTTCAAGTGAAAATCTTAAAAGTGTGATAACACTTACAATAACTATGCCGTAGGCGCGTGTACCTGTCAGTATTGTTGTTAAGGATCTGGAGAGTGTTAAGCATGTGACATCACGTTGCAGACGAACACGGTTACGCCATAAAAACAGTTTAAAGATGGCAGCCCCACTTTTGGCATGCATCAAAGAGGAGCAGCGTTCTGTTATCGGTTCTTGTCTTGTTTAATCAGTAAAAGGGTAAAGGGACCTATGGAAATTTATCGCCGACCAAAGGTCCAGTAGAGTGATGCCAGCCTGTCAGTCCAGCAAGTGTATGAGTGGAGTAGGAAGTTTCAAAACAGCGTGACCTCTGTGAAAAGGTACAGTAGGTGGTGCATGAGTGGTTTGGTTACACACGCGACCAAAAGAATTTTTTTCTACAGGAACATAAGCACTTTATAGGTGCTGGAGGACTTACTTTGAACGCAATGGTAACTACATTGAACAACGATACATTTGTTCTTTACTTTTTATAATATATTAACAAAACACAAAAAAAAAGATGTAATGTTTTCTTTTGAAGCCATCTCGTATAATATTCCAGCTCTTCCAAGAAATCGTTGTTAGAAACTCTGGTCGTCCAAGGTTTTCGCAACATTGGTCTCAGAATTGTATTCCAGGTGCCCTTACAGTGGTGGACTGGTCTCAATGTCACCTTCTCCAATAGTAATTAGACTCTAGTGCGCAGCCCTTGAACATTTAACAAAAACTTGACCTCTTTAGGAACCCATATTTTTAGACCCACTCTTCGTCACTGGTGAAACATAAACCTGGCAAATAATTTAAAACATTGTTAAACTTATCCACAAAAGAATATTTATAGCATGTTTTCTAGATGAATTCTATACCTTATTTTAGAAAACGTTGTCTTGAAATATGATGTGTCGGCTAAATGCAGCACATATCGTAGTAAACGGACCCATATAACCAACTTAATTGTCCTGACAAGCACGTAAGAAGGGCATCGAACTGGAGACAATAACCACAAACATCATATCCGTTACGTCGGCACTAATCATCTGATGGGTTTCCGAGTACATAATATTACAACGTTCCATGAAAAGAATACGTGCTGGCCGGAGTCATGTTCTTGTCGTAGTTCGGATTTCGGTGTTCTAATTTGTCTAACAGCCGCGTTAGAAAACCAAACCGACAGCAACAAAGCGTGAAACGTTTGAAAAATATGTCATCCAATTCCATGTTGTAAATTATATAACCACCATCATGATGTTGGAAATCAACGGTAGCTTTAGATAAAAAATTAGACAATTTTGAGAACAAATGTCTTAGAAGACTTCTAAACATCCACTGGACAGACTTCAGAACCAATTCGCAAATAAGACAAGAGACTAAGCAAGATACAGTATCCAATTTCATAAGAAGACGCCGTTGGAACTACATCGGCCATGTACTCAGAATGGACAAGACAAGACTCCCCTACCAAGCCCTCATATGGTCACCGGTAGGGAAAAGAAAACGGAGAAGACCAAGAGAGACCCTGCGTAGAACCATCATTAGAGAAGGCTCATTCAATGGCCAAGTAAATATCCAAGATCTACAACAGGTAGCAGCGAACCGCCAGGCATGGAGAGACAGGACTTCTGCCCTATGCGCCGCCTTAGGCTCAAGAGGAAAGACTAACTAACTAACTAACATCATGATGTCAGTCATTCTGAAGGTTGATCAGGTTTGGTTTGTTTTAAAGGATCTCTTTCACGCCAATCTCCTTCCTTAGAGTACACAAAGATAAGTTCTTCACAGTACACGAACTCCCTAGCACAGGTCAGAATGCAAATGTTTGTATAACAGAGTCATGCATGCTTTAAACCAGTGTTTCCCAACGTGGGGCCCACGCCCCACAGGGGGGCAATTCGATTGTTAAGGGGGGGGGGGGGGGGGGGGTGGGGCAATTCGAAAATGGAAGAAATCGGCTGAATATAACAAAACGGGGAGACTTGAGACTGAAGTTAACTAAATTGGAACCTGACATAAGATCTCTTTGCAGCAAGCATCAAGCGCAAGGATCTCACTAAATTTAAATAATAAATAATTACTAATAATTAAAATAATATATAAAAATCTTTCATTAAAATTATTTTGTACTTGAATTTCAGTTCTCCATTATATGTTTTGAAAATCTACTTACTGTGTTTGCTCAATAATTACCTAGTGATTTCTTCCTAAAACCTATCATTCAAGTTTCTTTAGTGAACATTTCAATTTTTGAATATTAAAAATAATGTATATGTTGAGGGGGGGGGGGGGGGGGCGTGGGGCGGGGGAGGGGGGCAATATGAATTTTAGAAAGGCTTAAGTGGGGCATGGCACAAAAAAGGTTGGGAAACACTGCTTTAAACTGTTTGTTGGTAGCCTTTTTAATGTTATCATTATGCATGGACAACGACCTATTTGGCCTGCTCTTTACTATTGGTAACTGCCGAGAGATTTTCTGCTCAGAGTTTTTCGCCGTTATCCGAGCAGACTTGATATTCAAGTAACACCCCAGTATTATAGCGCAGTACATCACTCTTTTCAGTTTAAACAAAAGTTAGTTGTATACCCTTTTACAGGACGTCGCAGTCAACCACAACATTTGATTACGCTTTGAGATATCTTGGCAAGTTTTTGCTTTCTGAATGACCATCACCCATACCTTTTCATAACATACCAACTCAAAGCCGTCTGCTGTTTTAATCGCCCGCAGCTGTGTTTCGAACGCGGTATGCGGGTTTACGACCTGCGTCCGTAACTCGTTCGCCTCGTAGCCAGCATCTGCTCAGTACTTTTATGAAAACTTCAACACCGTGACATAAACATGGTCTGCTGGAGCCACGGACGGATGCTTAGAACGGACCCTGTTTGACCGTGCTAGGAAGATATGCACCCAGGACACACTGACAGAGGAATTTAAAACTCTGAAGAATGTCTCAAACCCGAATGGGTACTCCAAAGGATTTATAAAGCGTCACTGACAACGGCCAAAACCAAAACCAGACAAAACTACAGTCTCTAAACTCAAGGTATTCATCCAGCTAACCTTTCGAGGGGATGACGTAATGCAACGTCTACAAGACCGGCTCATTACAGCAGTAGGCCGAACATTCTGTGCTGCAACTCCAGTTTTAAGTACGGGACCACACCTATTCCCATCCCAGTAGTAAAAGAACCTGTTCCTTTGTACGCCAAATCTAACTGTATTTACCAATTCAAATGTAGGTATCAGTCTAAATACATCGGCAGAACAGAGCGGCAGTTGAACAACAGAGCTGCTGAACACATACCTCAGTGGATTGACAAGATACAACACACAGGCGATGGGAGCCTAGAGAGGCCGACACACCGGAAGCTTCCCGCTTTATCAATTGATTGGCATGTGTTGGAAAGCGGCCATGTAATTGATAGAGATGGTGCCTTTCGCGTGTTGTTCAACACACAATATAGTCGCTTGTTAAAGTTTGCAAAAGCCATAATTATTAATCTACATAGGCCACCTTTCTGCCGGGTCCCTGGCCGAGGGGTTGGCAGCTTTCTCCGTTAATCCCGAAAACTCTCGTGTTTGACGTGAGCGCACGAGAATTAGAAGTGGTTCGAGTCGCGCCAGTGACTTATGAGAGTATGGAGCCGGTCGCTCAGAGAGTCGTGGCATGCTGATGAGCGTGGTCTAGCCTGCGAATCAACATACAGCTGAAAGATGCTGGTGTTGACCGCAATGTCCTGAAACAGGATGGAAACGCGGAAAAAAGGCCAGTTTTCTGCAAACAGAAAGTCATGTTAGTCAGTTTATAATTACCGGGATTGACAAATGACATTACTTTGCGAACATGTGTATATTTCAGCTTGAAGGATTAGTTATTTTGCTTTATGTTGTGTGAAGTCTGCAATATGTACCAGACGAGATGCAGCGAAATATGCCAGGCAATGAATCGTGCACTCTAATATTTGTGTCTTCGTTATTCAAATTCACTACGGGAAAACATTGTTTTGGATGCCATTACCTCTGATCTAGCCCGTTGTCTCATATTTTTAGCGGCATTCTTCAGCTCAGCCAAAGTACGTCTCACCATCCTAGCATGCTTCGGTGATGTCATTTCTCCTTGGACGCCACATCTCTCTCTCTCTCTCTCTCTCTTGCCTCGAAACTTACTCTTCAGCATGTTTAGCAGAAGACGTAGGTCTTATATTGTGACTAAGCTAAGATAATCTTCTATTTCTATCTGCAAATGGATACCCGGAAGATATTACACAATCTAATTTTTAAGACAGTTCAACAGTGCAAGACTTCAGTTAGTTGCATGCCCTTTACAGAACGTTGCAGTCAAATCTAGTATATTTTGACTGTGATTTACTAGGAAAGTTTATGTTCAGTACTTTGTCAGTACGTTCTGAACGACATTGTTTCGAATGTGATATGCGTGATTACGATTTACGTGCGCAGCACCTTCGCTACATTGCGGGACCTGGTTCGGGACAATGTAAGAAATAATTTCATTTTTCAAGCATTGACCAACATACAAACCTATATAAATGATTGGTAGAACGTTGGAAAGCAAACCATAATTGTAAAGAGTTGAAACAATCAAAACAAAATAGTTGAATATTAAGATATAGCCAGAATTACAATATTAAACATTAGACAGGGTTACAGTGTTGAATTTAAGACAATTGCCAACATAAAAGCGCTGAACATTAGAAAATAGTCAAAATTATAAAGTTGGACAAACGTTAGAAAGTTCAACATTAGAAAATCATTATCTTCATTAAGTGACCTACCAGTTGGCGTAGACGTTCTTGTCTATCCACGAATCTCGGTCTTTGGTGTTCTGGATGAACTCTGCTGGTGATATTCCTCCATACCACCATCTCAATCCTTCCAGTATAATTTCTCTTGCTCTGCCTCTGCCTCTCTTCCCATTGATTTTCCAGTTATCGCGATATTCTCTGGTACCTCTCTTATTATCGCATGACCAAAAAAAGCTGTTTGTCTCTTTCTTATTATTGCATTTAATGTTCTAGTTTTATTAGCCTCTTTCAGGCAATAGGTCTTATTACATTCGCAACATTCGTCTTTGGAACCACAACGTTGTTGCTTCCAAGTTCTTCCTAAATTGTTTATATCGTCATTGTTAGTGTTTTCTTGATATTCAAGGAGAGTCCTTTCTTTGCACTCTAAGTTACTACAATGTCGAACAGCTGTTGTATATCTGTGGCATTATCCGCAACCAATTCTGTATCATCTTTCTTGTTTATAGTATAACCTCCGACTAGTATTCCAGGCTTCTCTTTGATCTCTCTTATTATTAGTTCGCTATAGAGGGAGAATAGATTCGGTGACAAGACACACCCCTGTCGTACTCCTAGCTTTACTTGTTCATGACTGCTCTCTTTTTCCCCATTTTAATTGCTGCTATTTGGTTCCAGAAGATATTCTTTAATATTCTGAGATGTTGATGTCTTCAAACACTTTAATCAGTTCATCATGTCTTACTTTATCAAAGTTATTAAATTAAATTATCTCTTATTATTAGTTCGCTATAGAGGGAGAATAGATTCGGTGACAAAACACACCCCTGTCGTACTCCTAGCTTTACTTGTTCATAACTGCCCTCTTTTTTCCCATTTTAATTGCTGCTATTTGGTTCCAGAAGATATTCTTTAATATTCTGAGATGTTGATATCTTCAAACACTATAATCTGTTCATCATTTCTTACTTTATCAAATGTACAATTAATGAAGCATACATATATGTCTTTCTTCATCTCTATTGATCTTTATGTTAGTGTTCTCTGTGTATATATTGTATTGTTTGTACCCTTTCTTTCTACAAATCCATAATGTTCTTCACTAATTTCCATTTTTATGTACTTTCTTGTTCTTCTCGTTATAATTCTGAGTATAAAATTAGTGACGTGGTTTATGAGGTTAAATGTAAGAAAATCTTCGCATTCGATTGCCCCTGGTCTATTTTGTATAGCTATAAACACACAAAAAAGAGTGTTGAGGGGATACATAGAGCCTGTTCTTTTGTTTGGATGTGAAACTTGGACAATGTGCAGTCAAGCTGAAAAACATCTGATGGCTGCAGAAATGTGGTTTCTGAGGAAAATGCAAAGAATACCATGGACAGACAGAAAAACCGATGACCAAGTACTACAGGAGGCAAATGAAAATCGTAAATTGATTAGATAAATTAGACGAAGACAAACAAACTTTTTTTGGACATGTTATGAGAAGAAATGGATTGGAGAACTTAGTGACAACTGGCAAGATCGAAGGGAACAGACCAGGAGGAAAACCGAGAGGAAAATACCTGGATGGCTTGTCCACATGCATGGACGAGACAGGAACACTGAGCTGATCCACGATGCTGGTGATCGAGTGAAATGGCGAGTCATGACCGCCCACGCTTTCCGGCATGGCACATGTTTGATTGATAAATACAGATTTCAGGTAAATATCCACTTCTGTAAATATCTGTATATATCGTGCGTTGAAGTACACTTGTTCCTGCAGCGAGACGCCGTCGTCATTTGGAGGCGAAAGGTTCGATCCCTGTCGGTAACTATAGCTTTCAAATTTTATGTTGTCTAGTGCGTCTTCTAGTCTCTATTTCCTTCTTCTTCTTCTGTGAGCGCCAAATAATACTATAAGCGTTTATTTATGTAATTGTCTTAGTGACCTCAACGGCTCTCCCCATTGATTTCTTCTGTAAATATCATTCAACATTTTTATTAATATATCAACTCCAAATTCTCCGAGCACTTCTAGTTCTTCTATTGTGATTCCATTTGGCTAAGTTGTTTTTCCTTTCTTCATGTTTAACACCGTCAGCGACTTCTTTTAGAATATGTGAACCTTCTTAGTTATTTTATTCTGTTAATTCTTCCCTTTCTCCATCATATAATCCTCTTATATACTCATTCCACCTCTTCATTATAGTACCCTCCTGTATTTACTCTTATTTTTCTTCCCGTGAGCTCACTTATTTGTCTGGGCATATGTTTTTTGTATCTTTAATAGAATGTAATTCAATTTTCTTGTACTATTCGTTTAACCAACTTTCTTTTGCTTTCATATATTTATCTCTTATTTCTTTACTTATGTCATCATACTCTTGTTTGTCAGTTTTACTCTTTTGTATTCTGTCCATAAACTTTAAGATTTCTTCAGTCATCTATTTTTTCATAGCTTTGTGGTTTCTCTCTTCTTTGTGTCTGTCTGTGAGAGAGATAGAGTAAAAGAGAGTTTGAGAGAGTGAGAGCGAGTGAGTGTTGTTGAGAGAGAGAGAGAGAGAGAGAGAGAGAGAGAGAGAGAGAGAGAGAGAGAGAGAGAGAGAGAGAGAGAGAGAGAGAGAGAGAGAGAGAAAGAGAGTTGAGTGCATGCATGTTATGTGAGATGCTATTCCATATTTTTCAGTATCCTCATCTTTCATATTATCATTTCCACTGCCACTTGATTTTAACATGTACTATGTGCACTGCGTATTTCATCATTCTTATGTCAATTCCAGGAATTATATTATTTATTGAATTGCATCACTATTTTTTCGTTGCACAATGTGTAAAATATTGTTTTCATTTTCACCATTTTCCCCATTTTGTCAATTTTTGTGAGGATGCTCACAATAATCGTCAGTGTATATGTGTGTGTAAAGTGTGGGAGCTTGTTCATATTAGATTTAGTGAGCATGTGAGCAAACATGTATGTGTCTAGATGTGTGAGTGTGAGTGTGGATGGATGGGTGGGTGTGTATATGTGTCTCTATGTGTGTGTTTTATGTGTGTAGGTGGATGGGTGGTTGTGTATAAGTGTGTATGCATGACTATATGTGTGTATGTGGGTGTATTTGTGTATGCACGTGTGTGTGTATTTATATATGCGAGTGTGTGTCTATGGAGGTGTATGTGTGAGTGTACGTGTGTGTATATTGTGTATTTGTGTGTGCTTGTGTGTGTGTGTGCTTGTGTGGGTATGTGTGGTGCTTTTGTGTGCGCTTGTGTTTGTTGGTGCGCGTATGCGAGTATTATGTTTATGTGTGTACATGTCTGTATGTGTTTATTTGTGTGTATGGGTATGAGTGTACGTGTGTGTAAGTGTGTGTATGTGTGCGTATATATGTGTGTAGGTGTGTATGTGCGCATGTGTGTCTATGTGTGTGTTTATATATATATATATGTGTATTAGTGTGTACGTGTCTATGTGTGTACGTGAGTGTATGTGTATGTATGTGTGTATGTGCGTATATGTGTGTGCATGTGTGTATGTGCATATATGTTGCGTATGTATTTGTGAGTATGTGTGAATATATGTGTAGTGTGCATGTTTGTGCTTGTGTGTATGTGCGAGTATGTGAGTTTGTCTGTATATGTGTGTGTTTGTGTGAGTGAGAGTGGGTGAGAGAGCGAGTACGAAAGAGGGTGAGTGAGGGAGTGAGTATGAGACTGAGAGAGTGAGAGTATGTATGAGAGAGAGAGAGAGAGAGAGAGAGAGAGAGAGAGAGAGAGAGAGAGAGAGAGAGAGAGAGAGAGAGAGAGAGAGAGAGAGAGAATTGAGCGCACGTATGTCATGTGACATGCTATTCCATATTGTTTCCGTATCCTCATCTTTCATATTAGCATTTCTACTGTCACTTGAACTTAACATGTACTACATGCACTGCTTATTTCATCATATTATTTTTTTTTTACGTTACACAATGTATAACATATTTTTGCCGTTTTCGAAACTTTTCAAGTTTTCCCATGTTTTCCATTTCTCTCCCCCACCCCCATTTTTGAATGTTTTTGTGATAATGCTCACGATAGTCGTCAGTGTATATGTGTGTGTGTGTGAAGCGTAGACATTTGTTCATATTAGTTTCAGTGATTATGTGAGGCATCATGTATGTGTCTAGATGTGAGGATGTGTATATGGGTAAGTGTGTGTGTGTGTGTGTGAGGATGTGTGTGTAGTGGGGGTATGTTTGAGGGTGAGGGAATATGTGTGTGTGTGTGTGTGTGGGTTGGGGGATAGTTGTGTGGTTGGGGGATGTGTGTGTGGGGATTGTGTATGTGACTGGGGGGATGCGTGTGTTGGTTGGGGGTATGTGGGTGGTTAGGGATATGTGTGGGTGAGGGATGTGTGTGTGTGGGGGATGCGAGTTGGGTGGAACATTTGCGGGTAGTTATTGATGTGTGTGTGGATCAGAGACGTGTGGGTGGTTGATGTGTGTGTGGGTTCGGATGTGTGGATGGGGGCACGTGTTTGGGTGGGTGGGGGTGTGTGGTTGGGGGTGGTTAGTGGGATGGGTGGATGTGGATGAGTGGGTGTGTGTAGGTGGTATGGGTGGGGATGTGTGTGAGGTGGGGAAATGTGTGAGGGTGGGGGTATGTGTGTGTGTGTGTGGATGGAAGATATGTGGGTTGGTCGGCGATGTATGTTTGGGTGGTAGGGTGTGTTTGGGTGGAAGGTGTGGAGATGTGTAAGGGTGTGGGTGGGGATGTGTGAGTGTGGATCTGTGTGTGTGATGTGTGTATGGGTGGGGAAATGTGTGTGTGGGTGGGGTATGTGAGTGTGTGTGGGTGATGTGTGGTTAAGCTATTTGGGGTTTCGGGATGGGTGAATGGGTGAATGGGGGTGGAGGATATGTGTGTGGGTAGAGGATATGTGTGTGGGTGTTGGATGTTTGGGTGTTTCGGAAATGTATGTGTGGGTGGTGGGGTATGTGTGGGTGGGAAGTGTGTGTGGGTGGATGTGGATGTGTTAGTGGGTGGGAGATGTGTTTGTGGGTGGAGATGTGTGGGTGGAGATGTGTGGGTGGGATGTGTGTATGGCTGGGGTGTGTGTGAGTGGGAGGATGTGTGGTTAAGGGATGTGTAGTTGGGGATGGATGATTGAGGGTTTGGTGGAGGATGTGTTGCTGGGTGACTGTGTGTAGGTTGAGGGATGGATGCTGGATGTGTTTGTGGGTGCGGGATGTGTAGGTGGGTGGGGGAGATTGTGTGGGTGAGGGATGTGTGTAAGTGTGGGATGTGTTGGTGGCCGCGGGAAGTGTGTGTGGGTAGGTGCGGGATATGTATGCTGGCATGGAGATGTGTGTGTGGGTGGGATTACGTGTGGTTGGGGGATGTGTTTTTGGCTGGGTGGTTGGGGTATGTGGGTGGGTGCTGGAGAATATGTGGGTCAGTGAGTGTGTGTGTGGGTTATGGGATGGGTGGGGAGATGTGTGTAGATGGTGGATGTGTGTGGGTGGGTGCATGTATGTGTGCCTGGGCTGTGTGTAGGTGGGTGGCGGTGTGTGTGGGTAGATGTGTGTGGGGGGATGGGTGAATGGGTAGGGGATGTATGTGTGCCTGGGGGTGTGGGTGGGTGGGTGAGGGATATGTGTGTGGGGGATGTGTGGTTGGTAGGGAATATGTGTGTGGGTGGGGGATGTGTCCCATAACATAGTAATATGCATTATTTATGTTTACAACATTCATTTGACAATGTTTTTTTTCCTATGTGAATGTATCATGCACTATTTATTACAAATGTATTACCCTTTGAAAATAAAGTTCGTTCGTTCGTTCGTTCTCCGGTAACATTTCTTTGCTTGTTTGTTGAATGAAATACCTTAACATTTACCATTGTTCATTTATACTCTGTATTTTAGCCATTGCATGTTACCTATTTTTCACAGTCACCCTGTGTTGTTCTTGAATGTCTTTATCTGCTTTCAGAACATCTTTATTAATTTTCGCTATGGAAATCCTGGGTCCAGCTTTGACTTGACTTGGCTGTTTTTGTTTATATCAAATTGTAGACCTACTCCTTTTTCATGTGTATCCTATCCATAATAAATTATGGTGTGTTTGTCGGTTATACTTTTACCCAATCCTTTCCATCTCATCTAATTTATGCCTAGGATATTCATGTTCATGCTTTCCATTTCTCCTGTAACATTGTTAAACTTTCCCAACTCATGTAGTGTCTTAACATTCCATGTTCCTATTTTAAATTTATTCATTTAAGTATTGATGTTGCCATCAGGAGCTGAATGACGATCTGGTGTCATATATAGTTCATGACTGTCCCTACCGGATGAGGATGTCCTAAGACAGCTATTAACATTGTTCACTGCCTCTAAAATGTGGATACTCATTACATCTTTGGAAGATTATATAATTGTTCCTCTTACCCTCCACATCCACATGCGGGTATTGTGCTTCTGACTTTGACAGCCATTTCAAACTGTCAGGACAAATGAGTGCCATGTCTACTCAGCTGCAGAGTTATCCACTTATCCCCGTGGATACTCGGTCCCCAGGGCTGCGTTTGCCACAGGGATGTGTATCCCATACTGCACCACTAGGAAGTGCAATTGGGATTTTCCCTTCCTTAAGTTATGGTCTATGATGGCTAGCACTTGCCAGTACTTTGTAGAAATAATATTTAAAAGATAAAACTCTTGAACATTAAAAACTAGTCAAAAATAAATAACTGAATGATAGGAGATACTTAAATATAAAGAGATGCACATTACTATTCAGTATGCCCTATGGGTTAAAATTGAGAGACATTAATTGCATATATCCACAACATTACTGTATTGTGAGAAGTCGGGGTTATGAAAAGACAGTTAACAGAGTACATTTATAGCTTTAAAATGTGAATATATGTTGGTGAATGTGGCGAAAATGGTGGAATAAAAACATGATAAATAACAATTTATTAAATAGAGAAAAATGAAGAGAAAATTAATGAACGAAGCCACAGATAGATAAATACAATATTTGAGACTCATAATGAAAATCACACTGATGGGAAGAGTGGAAGACACACTTGCAAGAGGAAAATTAAATGGGAGGAGGACATTAAGAGAGACAAAGACAAACAAACAGACAGAATGCAGGCAAAGACAGACAGACATATACAGAAGAAGAGAGAGAGAGTAAGGGGTGGGTGCGAGAGCGAGAAAGAGAGAGAACAAGAGAGAAAGATAAAGAAAGATAGAGAAAGAGCGAGAGAGGAGGATTATAAGAGTGGAATACGATGAGAGAGACAGAGGGACAAAGAGACAGGCAGATACAGAGATACATAGAGAGACCGAAAGACAGAGACACGGAGACAGTCAGAAAGATATACAGATAGACATAAAGAGAGAAAAAAGAGGAGTGAGGGAGAAAAAGAGAGAGGCCGGGAAGAGAATGTCAGACAGCAATGTCTTGCCGAGAAACAGACAGTGCTGGAGATCTATAGCATTGCCATAAGTTGCGAAGGCGGTTACAGAGTTTATTCAACGTCGACAGATAAAACGGCTCAATATCTTCCACTTCTTCTTCTGCATCCATCCGGAGAGTTTTTTCGGACGTGATTGTCTTGTGCCTGTTTACAGCAGAGCTGCGTTCTTACGCGTTAGGCCGACACATCCGACTTCCGCGGGCATGTGTTGACTGGTTTAACCTTCCCGGAAACGGCTCGCTATAATTGATGTGAAAATTAATGTATATGTATAGACATTTTAGGGTACGCGAAGAAAAGAAATTAACCTAACATTTTAGTGCCGACTGAGAACTGAAATAGAGGAAAGGACAAAACAATTGATAAACAGATTTATCATCATCAAATGTCATGCCGACAAGAGGAAAATTAAATGGGAGGAGCATATTAAGAGAGACAATGGCAAACAGAGAGCCAGAATGCAGGCAAAAACAGACAGATATATACAGAAGAAGAAAGAGAAGGCAATAGCTTTTCTATCTGTCCTTGGTATTCTTTACATTTCATTAGAAACCGCATTTCCACTGCCATTAGATGTTGTTCTGCTTGTCTGCTCATTGTCTACGTATCACATCTATGTAAAAGTACAGGTTCCATGTAACACCTCTTTTTCTCGTTGCAATTATCAGATTGCTACTGGAACTATTAGTGTTGGAACTCTTCGCTGGCTGCTGAGGATGGGGACGGAGCGCTTATGGGAATGTTCCGAATGCTGTGATGTCGGTTCCTAAATCAACCAATCAATCAATCTCGTTGCAATTGACATTTTGTTTTTGGATCAATATGTTTTCCATCAATTATGTCAAGTGGCACTATTGCAGAAATTCAGATATCTTGGCACATGGACATCATCAGATGGAAGATGTATCACAGAGATAAAGAACAGATTAGGACAAGTAAAAACTGCATTCTATCAAATGAAGAACGTGCACGTGTTACGTACAACCAGTTTTGACTTGCGGCTGCGAATCCTTAATAATTAGTAAATATGTGAAAAATTTTCTTGAGGCGTTGGAGATTTTGTTTAATAGAAGAATGTTGGAAATTAATCGTACAACCAAAATAAACAATCTGGGCGTTTTAAGCGAAGATAAGTCGCAAATACAACTTATCACAAACATCAGAAAGAAGCAATCATCATTTATTAGCCCAATTTGAGAAGACAAAAACTGGAACATGTTGTGACAACTGGAAATATTTGTTGAAAGAGAGATAGAGGAAGACAGAATGAGAAGGTTCTTAACAGTCTTGTGTCATGGCACGGAAGGAAGTCAAGACACGAATTGATCCATGACGTCGGAGATCGCAATTTTTGGAGAGGCATGATCGCCCACGCCAGCCAGTAAGGCATTGGGTGATGATGATAATGATGATGACGATGATGATGATGATGATGATGATGTTTTTATCTTGCAAAGGGCAACCCTTTGCCATGGCGATTGTTGTTCTAATCTCTTCAAGCCACCTGACATTTAGGTACCTTCCATTCGCGACCTGATGGTGACAAGAATTATATGGAAACCTTTTCTCTAGAGCAGTGGTTCTCAACCGGTGGGGAATTTCCCCCAAGCAGGGGGAGGGATTTTAGGGTTTTCGGGGGGGGGGGGGGGGGGGGGGGGGGGGGCTAGGGTATTAAGACCACAGACTGGCAGATTCAACAGGGTTTCAGGCACAGTATCCTGGTTTTCTATTGAGCGTTTTGTTTCATGAAGTACAATTTTCTGGCATTCTGATGTCTTGTATTAAGTGATAATTCTTTGACAGTTTAGCTGTTTGTTTATTGTAATATGATTAACTTGGTGTTTAAATAAAATATTGTGAATATTAAAGAAATGCACCTTTTGAGGCTGACAATTTTGGAAAAGTGGGGGGGGGGGGGGGGGAATTCTTCTTCTTTCATTCGCTAAAAAGGGGGAAATGACATTCTAATATATGGTGAAAGTGTGCATGGGCCAACAAAGGTTGAGAACCACTGCTCTAGAGGCTTTCTGAGAAGATCCAACACGCTTACCAGCATTGTACTTGATTATGCTGAAGTGTGTGAGTGCGTGCGTATGCGTGCGTGCGTGCGTGCGTGCGTGCGTGCGTGCGTGTGTGTGTGTGCGTGTGTGTGTGTGTGTGTGTGTGTGTGTGTGTGTGTGTGTGTGTGTGTGTGTGTGTGTGTGTGGGGGTCTGTCTCTCAAATTATATTTCAGGATATCTCTCACACATGTATACTTTATCATAACTCTCATGGGAGCCGCGCTAGTGTAAGGTTAGAAACTTTCCCAACGGCCTGGTGATCATGGTTTCGATTCCGTATTGAGTTGGGCATTTCAATTTACCCAGTATTCCAGGACCGAACTCCGTGGCTAAAGGCTTGAGAACGCGGTTAGTGAGCCGCTTACCAGGCGTTCGAAGCGCAGCCGCGACCGATTTGTGCAGCAGACCGTGTTGGTAAGGAAGCCGGTCGTTCAGAAAGCAATGGCAAAACTACTGAACGTAAAATTTGCCTAGTACATCAACAGCAGCTGAGAAATGCTGGTGTTGACTGCAACGTCCTGCAAGGGACATGCAACACACACATACAAAAAGTGTTCCATGTCCACCCACAGTAAATTCAGTACAGAAAATGTATTAGACAGTAAAGGCAAGCGGAGTGACATCATTTATTTACTGGTTTACATTCTCTCTCTCTCTCTCTCTCTCTCTCTCTCTCTCTCTCTCTCTCTCTCTCTCTCTCTCTCTCTCTCACACACACACACACACACACATACACACACACACACACACACACAAATATACTGACTAATATCACAACCTATCTTTCCTATAGGAGTCGTGGTAGTGTAGTGGCTAGACGCTCGCCCGCCGGTCGGGTTGCATGAGTTTGATTCCCATTGGGGCATATTCGAATGTGCAGCTCCCAGTCGACCCAGCCTAAAATTGGTGGTAGGAAATGCCTAGAGAAGTGAAGCCAGTTTGATACTGACCACATGACCCACTAAGTGCCGATAAGTCTTTAAAATGTTGGGTCTATGCCCACTGCGCTTTAGACGTGAAAATTGCCCTTGACCATGTTGCTTTACTATCATGTGCCATGTCGATATGCGTCAGCGGTTTTGCCTCGCCATCTCACACGATCTCTAGTCTTGGATCATGTTCTTGGGACTGATTACAACCATGTGACTAAACCATCAAAGTGCAGGGTATTTGTAACGTCTCACTACACTTTATATGTAGAACAAATTTGGAGAAAAAAAAATAAAGCTTTCTTTCGTTGATAACACCATTCTATTTGGAGTGCAAAGAATTACCTCAGCAGACAGCCATTCGCTGCATATTGCTTCACGATGGACTGTGGAGCACATTTTTCGATGACATCATGTACTTCATATTTCATATTTGTTCTACGTACAAAGTGTAGTGATATTTTACAAATACTCGGTATATACGTTTGCCTTCATCTTGCTATTTTTCCATCAAGTTCGCTAGTTGTCACTAAGTTTACAAGTTCATTCTATTCATAAAATTTGTAGGTAGCAAATAATTTACCCCAAATATCACAATCTCATGGCAGTAACGTTGTTGCTAGAACACACAATTAATTTTCTTCCCTTAATTCTGCAGTACTTCATGTGGACAATCAGAACAATCCGTAAATGTGAAGAGAATCATCAAGTGCTGGTAGTAGTTGTAGCACAGCTTTTGGTCAAATCTAGACTAATACGAAACAGGATAAGGCAATCAATATTGGTAAAGAGCTTCCGTTATCTTGCAATAAACTACCATTAAGTTGGCGATCCTCACAAATAAGACGAAGACGTGCCTGGAATGTCAAATAAATGTTTCCCCACAATCTGGGTTTGCAAATTGTTTTTCCCTGAATGTCACCGCTATTTACAAGTCGACATTTTGCATTGTATTTGTCTATTCTCTGGGTAAATGTTCAGTCAACAGCACACAAATGAAATCCTGGAGAAGAATTCAGGAGTTAAAAAAAAATCTATCTATCTATCGCCTGCTCCGCAGCGAAGGGGTTACAGGCGCAGTTCGTAATCCCACATACCGCGTTCGAAACGCAACTGCGGGCGATGTGGCAGCAGACCTAATTGCGTTGGATTTTTTAAAAATAAAATAGTATGGGTGCCGGTCGTTCAGAAAGCAATGGCAAACTACTGAACGTAAACTTACACATATATCACAAACAGCCAAATAATGCTGGGACTGACTGCGACATCCTGTAATAAATGAGCAACTAAGTAACATCTATCTATCTATCTGTCTATCCATCCATCCATCCATCCATCCATCCATCCATCTAATCTATCTATCTATCTATCTATCTATCTATCTATCTATCTATCTATCTATCTATCTATCTATCTATCTATCTATCTATCTAATCTAATCTAATCTAATCTATCCATCCATCCATCCACCCACCCACCCACCCACGTACGCACGCACGCACACATCCATCCATCCATCCATCCATCCATCTATCTATCTTTATATCTATCTATCTATCTATCCTATCTATCTATCTATCTATCTATCTATCTATCTATCTATCTATTTGTCTATCCACCCATACATCTATCCATCTATCTATTTTTCCATCTATCCGTCTGTCGGTCTGTCCATCACCACGCCCGTCCGTCCGTCCGTCCGTCTGTCCGTCCGTCTGTCTGTCTGTCTGTCTGTCTGTCTGTCTGTCTGTCTGTCTGTCATCTGTCTGTCTGTATAATATATCTATCTAATCAAATATATCTATCTATCTCTTTAATCTATTTAATCTATCTATCCAATCTAATCTAATCTAATCTAGCCTTATATATCTCTCTATCTAACCTAATCTATTTATCTATCTATGTATCTATATATCTAATCTATCTATCTATCTATTTAATCTATCTATCTATCTAATCTATCTAATCTATCTATCTGTCCATCTATCCTTTTGTCCATCTAAGCTATGATGCTCTGTATCACTGGCTAAAGGCCTTTCTAAGTGTATTTGATAAGCACGTTCCATTTAAGGAAGTTAGAGTTAAATATCACACTAAACTCCCGTAGATCACACAGGAGGTAGCTGAATTTATGAAAGACCTGATAGGACACATAAAAATAGAGACCTAACCACATACCGTAGTCTGAGAAGCAAATTTCAATATTTTATTTGAAAGGAAAAGAAAATCTATTTTAAGAACTTAATAATCGATAAAACCAATATTGAGGATGTATGGAAAGCAATTAAAACCTTGGCAACAAATATACGTTCTCACAATCACAATCATCAAGTCAGATTATATGTGATCAATTCAGTAGTTTCTTTCAAACTGATATAAACCTGGTGAAGGCTACAATAACAGATTCTCCTCGTGATATATCTTTGTTGCCATTATTTTGTGAGAATAAATTCTATAGAGACATTCCCTCCAACATACAGCTAATGACGATCACTGAAGTATTTACTCATCTCAGTAACATTAAACACA
>JACEFZ010006840.1:0-119947 GCA_014155875.1 Cepaea nemoralis
AAGCTGCTGGTGAAAAAGTCATGACTGCAGCCTTCAGTCTCTGAGTTGGCGTTGAGGACACTACAGCTTCTTTTGCCCTTTATTTTCCATTGAAACGTAAAGAAATTGAACCAGAAGAAGAGGTCAACCATGTAAATGATGGGCAAGAGAATAACCTAATCCGCGGGAATCTCGATATAAGAAGCCCACATTAAATGGAAGACCTTTTAAAATAAATGTCGCTCCAACAAGTGAATGCAGTGAAGAAAGTATAGATGCATTTTACTAGTTAATTAGTTAGTCGAGGTTCCAACTTCACGGCAACGGGTTGTCCCCATTATGCTTCATTCCTGTGCCAGTGAATATCACACAAAATGCTCCCCACCGTCCAATGTGAAAAGTGGAATAGACAAGAGTTTCGGCAATCCAACAGCCCGCACAGGTACACTGTGCATAATGCCGCCGCCAGAATGTCAACACAAAATTCATCCACGACAACCATAGTTCATCGTCGATGGACTCAGCAGTCACCAGAAAGACCTCATTGACCCGGGTTTTCTCACATGGCTAGGTCTTTTACCGCAGGGCGACCCGCCGAAAGTGTCACATAAAGCACGAACTCCGCAGCTTCAGCGCCGACTCCCAGAAGTATCCTGAAAAATGCACTCGTGAACCGAAAAGGCAATTCAGTCAATTCAGCAACAGCCGGTAGCCATTGTTCCGAACATGCAGGTCACTGTACAGGACAGATTTAAAAGCATTCCACGCGAATTTCACAGCTCACAGAGTCGCACACGCACTCACTCAGTAGCAGGGCGACGGAACCATGTACTGCCAGTCCAACATGAGAAAAATGCGATTGCAAACCGTAGCTGCAAACATAAACACGCCACAGCCCTTAACGGTGCAATGCCTAACGCCATGTTGGCGACCGGAAGTCAGATGAATTTGATAATGACATGGAGCGTGCTTTGAAGAAATCTAAACAAAATCATAAATAAATATTATTTCACCGGTCTCCACGGTCGAAGGGTTAGCAGCTTTCTCCGTAACCCCGAATACTCTTGTGGTTGACGTGAGCGCACGAGAATTGGAAGCGGTTCGAGTCGCGCCAGTGACTTATGAGAGTGTGGAGCCGGTCACTCAGAAAGTCGTGGCTTGCTGATGAGCGTAATCTAGCCTAGGAATCAACATACAGCTAAAAGATGCTAATGTTGACCGCAATATCCTGAAACAGAATGGAAACGCGGAAAAAAAGGGTGATTTCAACGCAAAAGTGGGAAATCAAGGCGACGGATGCAGTGTAGGCAACCATGGTTTGGGAGAGCGAAATGAAAGAGGATACAGATTTGTAGAATGGGAAAAAGAACAAGAAATGGTTGTAGGAAATACCTGGTTTAAACAGCATCCTAGAAGATTATGGGCATGGAGAAGTCCAGACAGCAGGACTAAAAACTAGATAGATTACGTCCTGATTAGCAGAAGGTTTCGAAATGCGCGAACAGTCGTAAAACCAGTTCCCCATGCAGACTGTTACAGTGATCACAGATTAATTACAGGCACACTGAGGGTAAAGTTAAAGAAAGTCAAGTATACAACCGGAACCACTAAATATGATTTGTGCAAATTGAAAACTGACAAAGAAATACAAGATAATTTTCACATAGAGTAAGGAACAAATCTATATTTATAAAACAAAGTGTATGTATGTAAATATGTATGTATATATGTATGTATGTAAATATGTATGTCCTTTATTTGTTCGCGAACGGCCTATCCGATTGAGATGAAATTTTCTACACGCCTTCCTTTCATTCCAGAGCTGTCAACTGTCATAGTTTTTTTTTTCTTCTTCCTCCTCCTCCCTCCTCCCCCTCCCAAAATACGTACGTAAATATATGATGATGATGATGAAAGAATCCCCGAACCAAAACGCTAGGGAAAGGGAAGAAAATGACGTGACTACACAGAATCGTCACACGGCAATCATCATCATCAAGTGCCGTGCCGGCTGGCGTAGGCGTTCATGGCTCTCCGTAGATCTCAGTCTTTGGTTTTTGGATCAACTCTGCTGCTGATATTCCTCCATGCCACGGCAATAATCAATAACAATTCATCTTTTTATGTGTAAGGAAGTTATCTACAGTCGTGTAGAAGGGAAGAACTAGACGAGTAGGAATTCGGAATGGCGAACTCTCTCCCCCTCATCTTCTCCTCCCTCTACCTCCTCCCTCCACCCTTCCTCCTCTTCCTCCTCCCTCTCATCCCTCTCCCTCCTAACTCCTCCTTCTCCCTCTTCCTTCTCCCTCTTCCTCTCCCCTCCTCCTCCATCCTCCTCCCTCCTACTCCCTCCGCCTCCTCCCCCCTCCTCCCTCATCTTCCCTCCTCCTCCCTCTCCTTCCTCATCCCTCCTCCTCCTGCCTCCCTCCTCCTGCCTCCTTCTCCCTCATCATCCTCCCTCCTCCTTCTCCCTTCTACTCCCTCTTCCCTCTTCCTCCTCCTAAATCCTCCCTCCTCCTCCTCCCTCCACCCTCCTCCTCCTTCCTTCCTCCTCTTCCTCCTCCCTTTCCTTCCTCCTCCTCCTCCCTCTACCTCCTCCTCCCCCTACCTCTTTCCTCCTCCCTCCTCCTCCCCTTCCACCTCTCTTTCCTTCCTCCCCTCCTCATTCTCCCTCCTTCCTCTCCCTCCTTCCTCCTCCTCCTTCCTTCTTCTCCCTCCTCCTCCTCCCTCCTTCCCCTCCTCCTTCCTCCTCCTCCCTCTCCTCCTCCTCACTCCTCCTCCTCCCTCCTCCTCCTCCCTCTACCTCCTCCCTCCTCCTCCCTTCACATTCCTCCTCCTCCCTCTTCCTCCTCCTCCCTCCTCCTCATCCCTCCTCCTCCCTCCTCCTCATCCCTCCTCCTCCCTCCTCCTCATCCCTCCTCCTCCCTTCTCCTCCTCCCTCCTCCTCCCTCTACCTCCTCCTCCCTTCACATTCCTCCTCCTCCTCATCCCTCCTTCTCCCTCCTCCTCCTTCTTCCTCCCTCCTCCTCCTCCTCCCTCCTCCCCTCCTCCTTCCTCCTCCTCCCTCTCCTCCTCCTCACTCCTCCTCCTCCTCCTCCTCATTCTACCTCCTCCCTCCTCCTCCCTTCACATTCCTCCTCCTCCCTCTTCCTCCTCCTCCCTCCTCCTCCTCCCTCCTCCTCCCTCCTCCTCCTCCCTCCTCCTCATCACTCCTCCTCCATCCTCCTCCTTCTTCCTCCCTCCTCCTCCCTCCTCCTCCTCCCTCCTCCTCCTCCCTCCTCCTCCCTCTACTCCTCCTCCTCCCTCCTCCTCCTCTACCTCCTCCCCCCTCCTCCCTTCACATTCCTCCTCCTCCCTCTTCCTCCTCCTCCTCTCTCCGCCTCCCTCCTCCTTCTCTTCCCTCTACCTCCTCCCTCCTCCTCCCTTCACATTCCTCCTCCTCCCCTCCTCCTCTTCCCTCCTCCTCCTCCCCCTCCTTCTCCTCCTTCTCCCTCCTCCTTCTCCCTCTTCCTCCTCCCTCTTCCTTCTCCTTCTTCTCCCTCCTCCTTCTCCCTCTTCCTCCTCCCTCTTCCTTCTCCCTCCGACTCCTCCCTCCTCCTACTCTCTCCTCCTCCTCCCTCCTCCTCCCTCTCCCTCCTCCTCCCTCTCCTCCTCCTGCTCCCTTCTCCTCCTGCGTTCTCCTCCTCCCTCCTTCTCCCTCCTCCTTCCTCTTCCTCCTCCCTCCTCCTCGCCTCCTCCTCCACCCTACTCCTCCCTCCTCCTCCCTCCTCCTCCCTCCTCCTCCCTCCTCCTTTCTCCTCCTCCCTCTACCTCCTCCCCCCTCCTCCCTTCACATTCCTCCTCTTCCCTCTTCCTCCTCCTCCCTCCTCCTCTCTCCGCCTCCCTCCTCCTCCTCCTCCCTCTACCTCCTCCCTCCTCCTCCCTTCACATTCCTCCTCCTCCCCTCCTCCTCTTCCCTCCTCCTCCCCCTCCTTCTCCTCCTTCTCCCTCCTCCTTCTCCCTCTTCCTCCTCCCTCTTCCTTCTCCCTCCGCCTCCTCCCTCCTCCTACTCTCTCCTCCTCCTCCCTCCTCCTCCCTCTCCTCCTCCTGCATGGGCGAAATAGAGAACACACTGAACCGTTCATCAGGGATTCATTGTCAAAGAAATGTGGTTATTAAGACAAACGAAAGTGAGGGAAATGAAATACTTTGGGCGTGTAGAGTCTGGAAAAAGATGTATATGGAGGGAGGCCTAACAAGTAAGCGGACAAGAGGAAAACCCAACATGGATGGGTATATCTTATATATAAAAGGCGATCTCCGTCCGTCTGTCTGTCTGTCTATATGTCCCTAATGCGCTCGCGAACGGCCCATCCCATTGAGATGACATTTTTTGCACGTCTTCCTTTCATTCCAGCGCAGCCCACTGTCATATTTTTTTAGTATGAAATCGGCTGCTTACCCAAAATTATTTCATTTTTCATTATAGTTTCATCTATCTCAGGGGACTTAACTCTGTAAAAGTTATTTCAAGGGGCATAACTTTTCTGTATAACTTATAGTCATATTGTGGCATCGTTTTCAAAGATTTATAAACTCTTTGTCCATAGTTATGTACCGGCATACTAGTTATAATAAATAATGATACAATCTGTAAGGCATTTTCAAAGTTTTCATAAAAATAATGCATAATGCATAACATTGTAACTCATCTTTTTTTGCTTAAAGAATGAATAAATAATAGTTACCTTATCTCTATCAAGTTTGAAGATTTTATATTTCTTTACACTGTCGCCAACTCTAAGAAGACATGGAACAACCTCAGCCATTATTAAATCTACAGGCATATGCGTTATATTCCTCCTCCTCCTCCTCCTCTCCCCTCCTCCACCTCCTACCCTCTTCCTCTTCTCCTCCCCCTCCTCCCTCTCCCTCCTCCATCCTCCTCTTCTCTCTTTCTCCTCCTCCTCCCTCCTCCTCCCTCTTCCTCCTCCCAGCTCCTACTCCTCCTTTTTCTTCTTCTTCTGCTGCTGCTGCCGCTGCTCCATTTACCCAAGTTAATATATTACCAAGTTGGTCTTCGTTTATCTAAGGTTGTTCTAACTGCAACCAATAAATGATTAGACAGACAGACAGACAGACAGACAGACAGACAGACAGATAGACAGACAGACAGACAGACAGACAGTCAGTCGGGAACGGGAACTTATATGACTACTCATATGAATTAAATGAGATGCTCCCCATCAGGGGCTGGGCGAAGCCGGGCCGGATCAGACAGATAGACAGACTGACAGACAGACAGACAGACAGACAGACAGACAGACAGACAGACAGACAGACAGATAGATAGTCGGGAACGGGAACGTGAGCTTATATGACTACTTATATGAATTAAATGAGATGCTCCACACCAGGAGCTGGGCGATGCCGGGCCGGGTCAGACAGACAGACAGACAGACAGACAGACAGACAGACAGACAGACAGACAGACAGACAGTCGGTAACGGAAACGGGAACTTTTATGACTACTTATATGAATTAAATGAGATGCTCCCCACCAGGGACTGGGCGAAACCGGGCAGGGTCAGGCAGACAGATAGACAAACAGATAGACAGTCGGGAACGGGAACTTATATGACTACTTATATGAATTAAATGAGATGCTCCACACCAGGAGCTGGGCAATGCCGGGCCGGGTCAGACAGACAGACAGACAGACAGACAGACAGACAGACAGACAGACAGACAGACAGACAGACAGACAGACAGACAGACAGACAGACAGACAGACAGTCGGTAACGGGAACGGGAACTTATATGACTACTTATATGAATTAAATGAGATGCTCCCCACCAAGGACTGGGCGAAGCCGGGCCGGGTCAGCTAGTTTGATATATTGTCTAATCTAGAGATCCTGTTTCAAGATGTGGATGATCAATGGAAAATTTTGAAGAATTCAATCGGTTTAGCTGCAGAAAAAACTATTCCATAATTAAAGAAAGTGGGTCGTCAGACATGGATGACTGAAGAAATTTTTACAGCTAATGGAAACAAGAAGAAAGAACAAAAATAATTCTGCCAAATATAAAGAAATTTACAGAAAAGTCAGAACATTATATAAGGAGGCAAAAGAAGTATGGCACGAGAAAAATTGCATAGAAACGTGAAAAACAACACAACAGTAAAAATACAAAACTAATGCACAAAAGTATTCAGGAGTTAACTAATCAAAGAACACATACATCATGCATGGTAATGATAAAAACTCCGCAGTGGAGCAGGCAGGACATAAGATGCTCTGTGACGCTCTGTGGGCGGGCCCGCCCATGTCACGACTCGGGTCTTTACTGTTCTTTGCTCCATTTAGGGGTGTGTTAAAACGGGGCAGTGTTTGACTCATTTACATGAATGACCTACACCGGTCACAACAATAAGAAAGAGACAAACAGCTTTCTCTGGTCATGTAAGGAGAAGAGAGGCATTGGAGAACATCGTGACAACTGGAAAGATCGAGGGGAAGAGAGGCAGAGGCAGACCAAGAGAAATGATGCTGGATGGATTGAGACGGTGGCACGGAGGAATATCAGCAGCAGAGTTGATCCAGAAAACCAAAGACTGAGATCTGTGGAGAGCCATGAACGCCTACGCCAGCTGGCATGGCACTTGATGATGATGATGAATCATGTTCTAGTAGAGCGTACAATATACTTTTTTTTTAAATAGATTCATTCATTACTAGAAGTAGTAGCACGTGTATGGTCTACGCTTGAGTTTAAAAAATGAACCACCCCCTCTCCTCCTCCCCCCCCCCCCCCCCCCCAAAAAAAAAAAAAGTGAGATACTGTGTGGGAGCTGGGGAGATGTGTGCAAGAAGAGAACATCATTGACGGATAGAAAGAGTATTGATGAAATTTTGAAAGAAGTAACTAACAAAGGACAGATACTAGAACAAGTAACAAGTTTCTTTTATCTTGGACATATAATAACAGATGACGGCAGAAGTGAAATGGAAATCAAAAAGAGAATAGGAATGGCCAAAAATGCTTTCAATGGCATGAAATCAGTATTAACATCTAAAGAGATTAATAACGCATTAAAAATGAGAATTGTCAAATGCTACGTATATTCAACGCTACTGTATGGCGCGGAATCCTGGACATTGAACAAGCAACTAGAAAGTCGCATAGAAGCCCTGGAGATGTGGATATACAGACGAATAGGTCGTATTTCATGGAAACAAAAACAATCAAATGCAGAGGTCCTAGAAAAACTGGGAATGAAGAGAGAGTTGATGAAAGAAATAAAGAGAAGACAAGTGAAATATTTTGGCCACGTTAAAAGACATTATACTCTTATAAAAACCATACTGGAAGGCAAGGTTCAGGGTAAGCGAGCAAGAGGTAGACAACGATACAAGTGGGAGGATAACATCAAGAGATGGACGAACATCAGCCTGACAGAATGTAAAGTCAAGGCGAGATACAGACAGTGTTGGATATATATTGCAGCCAACCTTCATTGCGGAGACGGCACCTAATTGATTGATTGAACTAACAAAGTGAACCGGTTACTCGCACGAGCTGAAGATTAATTTGGCTAGATACACATGATGCGATCTCGCGGAGGATTCGCCATCAACTTCTGAAAGAAAAGATAGCAGTATCGTCTCCACGAAGAGGTAAAAATGTTAATAGACAGACATTAAGAAAACTAATAACATGTTTGTGGATGTCAGACACGGTGCCCTGAGATCATTGACTTGGTTAGACTAGTGCGCAATGTCATGGGAGTTGGGAGTGAATTCTAAACATGACATCCGTACTTTAGGTAGATGTGAATATACGGACTTAATACAGGTCGCTAGGCTTGAAGAGTGCATGCGATCCTTTGGGAAATTATGGCTCTCTCTTTCTCTCTCTCTCTCTCTCTCTCTCTCTCTCTCTCTCTGTGTTCTCACAAGCACTCAATTCACACACACACACACAAACAGATAGACACACACGCACACACAAACACACACACACACACACACACAGATACACACACACACACACACACACACAAACACACTGTCTCTCAAGATTGTTTGCCAGAGAAAAGACGAGGTGAAGACAAATGGTAAGGGAAAGTAACAAAAAAAGGTCAAAGGAGTAGAGGAAAGCTGTGAAAGGAGGAGGAAAAGAAGGATATGATGGACGAAGAGGATGAGGAGAGAGAAGGGTTAAAAAAAAAATGGTGAGAGAGGGCGCGATATGTTGGATATGGAGGAGATGATAAGGAGAAGAAAGATTAGGGAAAGCAAAATGAGAAGTAGAAGAGCGTAAAGAAGAAAGAATGTAAACAGATGATATACTAAACATAGAAGATACAATACATATGTGACAGTTGAGTAGAAGATGGTGAAAACAGGGAACGAAAAATGTTTCCTTTTACTGCATGCTTAGGCGTTGTTTCTTTACATGAGCCATGTGGCTCCTCAGCGCCGTGATATCAAACTATCCAGTATCTTTCTCTTGGTCTCCCCTTGTCCCCCCCCCCCCCCCTTTCCTTCCAACTGTCCCGTTGTTACAATATAACGCTCACAATATAATTAACTCCAGGAGGAACAGATCTGTTACATTAACCTTTTAAGGGCGATCAACTGTGCAATACCAGTTTTGAACTCCAGAATAAAATGACACGCTCGGAGTAATACCAAATTAATGGCACAGTTAAAAATACCCGAGCCGTTGTCGGGAGTTTGGCTGAGAATACACTGTTTTGTCATGTACTAATTGCTTTGTTTGTTTTTGTTTTCATTGTGACATCCGTACCAACAGTGGCTTGTGCCCTGGAGAGAGTTTATCTTTGTCCTCCTTTCTTTTCCTCCATCTTTTTTTTCCATCCATCTTTCTTTTCATAGATCTTTTTCATCCATCTTTCTTTTCACCCATTTTTCTGTTTTTCCATACATACTTCCCTACCGTCCCTCCCTTCCTTACCCCTCCTCCTTACTACCTCCATTAATACTTCCCTCTTCTTCCTCTTGCGTACTTTTATTTTCTTCTTTTTCTCCACTTCCTCTTCCCTCCTCATCCCTTTCTTCCTCTCCCTCCCCTTTTTCTTATTTACTTTTTTTTTAAATTCTTGTTTTTTTCCTTTTTAATTCCTCTTATTCTTGTCCTCCTCCTAGTGTAACCTGTCTCGCAACAACTCTCTTTAGTCGTCTTTGACACTGGCATAGAAGGTTACCGTGTTACTGTTCTTTACCCCCTCTCTGGACGTAGGGTGAGCTGATATCTAAGCTCAGAAAACAAAATCACCGCTTACCTGAGCAGTTGCAACGTAGCGTACGTTCCAGGGAAAAAAAAAACGAGTAAGGAACACATCCCACGACACACACAAAAATAAGTCACTCGGGTTAATTATGATGACGGTGCTAGGTTTTTATGCTGCTGCTGCTGCTGATGATGATGATGATGATGATGATGATGATGAGGATGATGATGATGATCAGATTAGTGGCCATCTTCACAAAGAAGATAACATGCAAGGGACTCCCAGTACTATCTGCCTCCTACCAATGTGGCACAGTCACATCTCTTTACAGTCTATTTTTATTGTTCTTGAGGTTATCCTCCCGCTGCGTTTCCCTTGCAGCTTTGAAGGTAAATATGAAAGGCATTTTGTTTAAAAATTTAAAATTGTCTTTAAAACTAAATATGCCTGATTCAGTATATCACAAGAGTCGCCAAAGGCACAGTGTCTTGCACGTCTGCCTGTGATCATATGTCTAAATCCCCAATGAGACAAATTTGTTAACACTTACCTGGGTTGCAAGGGAGATCAGCCTAAAAAGGGTACCAGAAAATGTGGTGGGAAGTAAAATCAACCTGTGTGTTAATGACCACATCGCCCATTGCTGTATAAAATAAATATAGAGGATAGTACTATATACCTCAGCAGGCGAGTTAGTGCAGATGGCGCTGATAATGCTTGAGCGGGGTAGGAACAGCGTTCGTCGTCCGCTAACAGGAAAAGACCTATCCCTCCGTGCATTTAGACCTACACAGTGTGATGGCCCTATCGCAACACAAACCTACCTCGGGACATGTCCCCCCCCCCCCCCCCCCCACCACATACTCAATATACAGGGTGTTTGTAAAGTCTCACTTCATACGTAGAACAAATTTGAAAAATGAAGTACATGATGTCATAAAAATGTGCTGCACAGTCCATCGTGAAGCAGTATGCAGCGAATGGATGTCGTCTGCTGGAATAATTCTTTGCACTCTAAACATACTGGTGTTATCAACGGAAGATAGAATTTGTTTGGTTGAACAAGTGTTTCGAAATGGTGGTCGATACACACAGATGGTTGTTCAAAGATTTATAGCAAGATTTCCTGATAAATAATCTCCTCTTCGCATTACGCTTACAAATGATTATCTGTGGGGTTTCTTGAAAGCAAATAATTACATAAATAATATACACAATTGAGGACATGAAAGAAGTAATCAGAATTACCATTTATAAAAATAACAACAGACTTTGCAGAAGGTATTTGATAATATGAAGAAGCGTGTACAGTCCCAAGCACCAGGGCTGGATTCTATACTGACCAAGACCTATTGACGCGTCCTCGCCGAGCGTCCTGGGCAACAGGTCCCTTCGGCGTCCTGGCTGAAGTCAGTAGGATCGTTGATCCCTCCGAAGTCGGAGAGTGTCTGTCTGCACGGCGAGGAACCACCAGTCTCCACACCAATAAGTCAAACATGGGACAACGGATACTCACGCAAACCTCTGTCCTGAATGACATCACACTGATGTTGGACAACAGGATGTCTTCATCCGACATACAGGACTTCACGCTGGAGATCACAGCCAGCGAACACAAGCAAGCAAGCAAGCATATAAAGTCGTTTACTTTACCTTGTTAAATACTATCTCGGAAACGCAGGCCAGAAAGTGATGATGACTCATTCAATTCAACTTCAAACGCAGAGATAACAGGTGATAAGGTGTTTATGAGTATGTTTGCAAAGGCCGAGGTGATAGGTTGGTTATTATACCGCGGGGGAGGGTACTATAAAAATAGAGCGTAAGCCTCCGTATTATGCATATTTGGCTCATGCAGGCTGTGGACTGTCTGCGTTCATGTATTTTTAATGTATTCGGTCCCAAAAAAAAAGTAGGTTTGGATCAAACGAACATGGATGATGGGAAACGAGAAGTAGGGGTGTGTCACAGTTAGTACTTAAAAGTGGTTAATATGGTAGCAGACATGTATTATATATCAAATTAAAGGGGGTTGCATATGGAAAACTATTTAAGGTCATGAGTACTGGAAGTCGCTTAAGACGATTAATCATTGCATGGCAATTAATTTAAAATAAACAACAACACACACACACACACACACACACACACACACACATACACACGTCAAGACCAATTATCGATAAGCGTTTAGTTAGCGGTCCCTGAAATGTACACCGTTCAGGGATGTACTAATTTATGTTATTCGATTTCTATAGTGTTTTATTGTTCCCTTTCTGCTGTTCCGTTGACAAATTCTTCGGTCAGAATTTTCGCCTGTATTTGTGAGTTTTTTCGTCCGCAGATCGCTTCAATAACATGCGTTTATATTCTGACACCGGTAAAACCTCGTCAGCAGGAGACCACTTTTCTGGATACCACACGTCTCCTGCAGGTCGTGCACTCGACACCTGGGTTCTAGACTAATGTCACAAAGGCCCTCCCCAGATTCTGCTAATGGTTATGCTAAAACTGGACATTAAACAAGTGAAATGTGTTTGATGATGGAAGGACTAATCATCATAAACAACTAGTTCGATACGACAAAGCTTTGATCGTCCATTTTATTACGCTCTTTGTCGCCTGCTTGTTTTGTTTACACTATGGCCGTCACTGCGTGCTCTCTAACCGTGACATCCATACACACGCTCACTCTCCATCACTCACACACACACACACACACACACACACACACACACACACACACACACACACACAACCACGCCTACCTACTCGCTTTCCATCACTGACACACACACACACACACACACACACACAACCACGCCTACCTACTCGCTTTCCATCACTGACACACACACACACACACACACACACACACAACCACGCCTACCTACTCGCTTTCCATCACTGACACACACACACACACACACACACATACACACATACACACACATACACACATACACACACACACACAAACCCACTTACTCGCTCTCCATCACTGCGTGTCTATATATCTTGCTATGGGCTCTCTTACTGTGAAACACACACACACACAATCCATCTCTCTCTCTCTCTCTCTCTCTCTCTCTCTCTCTCTCTCTCTCTCTCTCTCTCTCTCTCTCTCTCTCTCTCTCTCTCTCTCTCTCTCTCTCTACATCAGTTATAAGGTTAAAGACAACAACCAACCACAATACATACTTTATAAACATAAGAAATGAGCGACAATCATGCTACATGACTCATGAAAATGTTTATTAACGATATAGTAGATGCGGTTATTATACACCGTGAACAACTAGGGTTAGAAATAAATTGTAAGAAGACATTTATTATGGTCGTCACTAAGAAGAAGGAAATGCCACAATGTAATATGCAGGTAAATGGGAATATTCTTAAACAAGTGAATTGGTACAATTATCTCGGAACAGTCATAACATCTGACGGGAGTTGCATTGAAGAGATCAGAACAAGAATCGCCACGGCGAAGGTAGCTTTTTGCAAGATGAAAAACATACCGACCAATATCGACCGAGCGTTGAAGTGCTACATAAAAACTGTATATTTTGCATAGATGTGAATCGTGGACAATGAGCAGACATGCTGAAAAACATCTGCTGGCTATGAAATTATGGTTTCTGAGAAAAATGCAAAGAATACGATGGACAGAGAGACAAAATAATGACCAAGTTCTACAAGAAACAAATGAAAACCATAAACTGATTAGAGAAATTAGACGTAGGCAGTCGCATTTTATTGGACACGTTATGAGAAGAAATTAATTAGAGAACCTGGTTACAGCTGGAAGAGAACAATAGGAAGGCAGAGAAGTAAATACCTAGATGGCTTGGCCACGTGGTATGGCCGAGACAAGAACACTGAGCTGATCCACGACTCTGGTGATCGCGTGAGATGGCGAAACATGACCACCTACGCCTATCGGCATGGCACATGATGATGACGATATATATATATATATATATATATATATATATATATATATATATATATATATATATATATATATATATATATATATATATATATATACATATACCTATACATATCTAGGATCAGTGGTAAATAGCAAATTATCCCTAGATCAGGAAATCAACATCCGGATTGGTAAGGCAGCAACAACAATGAACAGGTTAAGAAAAAGAGTCTGGGAGAACAGGAAGCTTACTGCCAAAACAAAAGTCCTTGTCTATCAAGCCTGTGTCCTTAGTACTCTTCTCTATGGCAGTGAAACCTGGACAACTTACTCACACCAAGAGAACAACTTAAACAGCTTTCATATGCGGTGTCTGCGAAGAATTCTTGGTATTAAGTGGCAAGACAAAATCACAAATACTGAAGTATTGGAAAGATCAGGTTGTGTGACAGTTTATTCCATGCTCAGTCTTCGTAGACTTAGATGGATAGGACATCTTAGGAGGATGGATGATGGTAGAATACCAAAGGATATCTTTTTTGGTGAATTACAGATGGGTAAGAGATCTCAGGGTCGGCCTCTACTACGATACAAAGATGTGTGTAAGCGGGACATGATTGATACAGGCATTGATAATGCACATTGGGAGCAAGTCGCCGCTGAACGTGTTGCATGGAGGGCAAATATCAGAAATGGAATAAAGTCAAAGGAGAAAATTATTGCTGAAAAGTCACACACCAAGCGTTTGAGACGTAAGATGGTGCATGATGGTGGAAATGACCACGTGTTCACATGCACCCACTGTGAACGGACATTTACAGCGCAAATTGGCCTTATCAGTCACACTCGCTACCGCCATAGTTAAAAGTTATTATGCCTTTTTAAAGCACAAACTATCGTCTGTCAAGACGGCAAGGTGCCAATGAATGAATATATATATATATATATATATATATATATATATATATATATATATATATATATATATATATATATATATATATATATATATATATATATATATGAGGATGATGGTAGAATACCAAAGGATATCTTTTTTAGTGAATTACAGACAGGTAGGAGATCTCAGGGTCGGCCTCTACTACGATACAAAGATGTGTGTAAGCGGGACATGATTGATACAGGCATTGATAATGCACATTGGGAGCAAGTCACCGCTGAACGTGTTGCATGGAGGGCAAACATCAGAAATGGAATAAAGACAAAGGAGAAAATTATTGCAGATAAGTCACACACCGAGCGTGTAAGACGCAAGATGGTTCATGATGATGGAAATGACCACGTGTTTACATGCACCCACTGTGAACGGACATTTACAGCGCGAATTGGCCTTATCAGTCACATTCGCTACCGCCATAGGTAAAAGTTATTATGCCTTTTTAAAGCACAAACTATCGTCTGTCAAGACGGCAAGGTGCCAATGATGCCAATTGTGGTTTCAAAGCATAGCTCTTATCACATCCCGTCGCCATACAATGGATACCATCTCGCTGTGGAGTTCCCGGAAACGAGAGAGTGATCAATTGGTTAAGGAAGAAAAAAATGTTTGCATATCCTTTTTACAGGACATCGCTGTCAACATCATCATCTTTCAGCTGATTGTTGATTTCTTGGCAAGATTACGCTCAGTAGTTTGCCATTGCTTTTTGAGCGGCCGACACACATACCCCGTGTTACCGACGCGATTCGAACCACTGTTGATTCTCACCTCCGTCACGTTACTTACGAGAGTATACGAGATTACGGAGTAAAATCGCTAACCTCTAGGCCAGGAAGACGGCGGTGATCGAAGAAGCAATAGAAAAACAACCTGATGTATCTGTTAATACCACCAAAAGAAAAAAAAAATGATCAAATCCGTTTGAAAGCAATCAACACCTGCACAAGACGACTACAACTTGATGGACAGACCAGAACAAGTCATTATTCTACGCTTTAGAACAGTACACAATAGATTACACAACCACATGTATTCACAATTCAAGACTGGTGAAACAGCCACGTGCACATGTGGATTTGCGCCGCAGACAGCAATCACATACCCAAGACTGCCCAAAATACGACATATATAGGCAAATCTTCTGGCCCGGAACACAACAGTGGAAGATAAACTATATGGACCGCTGAGTGAACTAAAAAAGACTGCGAAGTTCTTACAAGAGACAACATTGCAGTTATAGACATATTTCAAGAGCGAACGAAGAAAATACAATCACAACCCGTCGAAAAGATTACAGCTCAGCACTTACATACTGCAGAATTATACATTGTATGAAGTGAATGGATGCATCATATTATGTCTGAACTACATAATACTCAATCTCTGATAGTTCGTATGCATGGCAATGTTATCCCAACGGTTGGTAATCGCAGAGACACTGTAAGATCTTTCTGTCGGTTTGTTTGTTTGCATATCCTTTACAGGACATTGCTGTCAACATCAGCATCTTTCAGCTGATTGTTCATTTCTTGGCAAGATTACGCTCAGTAGTTTGCCATTGCTTTCTGAGCGGCCGGCTCATATACCCCGTAAGTAACCGACGCGATTCGAACCACTGCTGATTCTCACCGTCGTCACGTTACTTACGAGAGTATACGATATTACGGAGAAAGGTCGCTAACCTCTAGGCCAGGAAGCCGGCTTTCTGTCGGTACAACCCCGGTTTTAGAAACCTAATTGCTATGGCCTCGAAGTATTTATTAATCATTCATTCGAATAAACTATACGAAACGCCTTGTATTACAACTTTATAACCGCAGTTTATCAGTTGTTGCGAGATGGCCGAGTTTGGACTTGTATAGCCTGTCAACCGCACGGGGTTTCATTAACGAATCACCAGAAAACGTAGATTGTGAACGTTACTAGAACACGATTACAAGTAATAAATCAGATGTTGCGGCCAAAGCTTTCGTCAGCGTAGAATAAACAAACACCCTGACAAAATTACGCGAAAAATCATTATCATCTTCAAGTGTAATTCCAGCTGGCGTAGGCGTTCATGGCTCTCCAGAGATCGCGGTCTTTGGTGTTCTGGATAAATTCTGCAGATGATGTTCCTCCATGCCACCGTTTCAATAAATCCAGCATAATTTCTATTGGTCTGCATCTGCCTCTCTTCCCCTCGATCTTTCCAGTTGTCACGATGTTCTCTAATGCCTCTATTCTCATCACATGACAGAAGAAAGATGTTTGTCTCTTTCTTATTGTTGTATATAATGTTCTGGTTTCATTAGCCTGTTTCAGGCAGTCGTTGTAGTTACTCAGGCTGTCCAAGGAATTCCCAACATTCGTCTCAGAAACCACACGAAAATACTAAATGAAAATAATATAAAAGTTACTTATATGTATACTTGTAGTAGGCTGTATATGTATTAACTATAAGCGCGTGTGAATACTTCTATTCTAGGGTTGTCACGAAGACTTCTATTGTGGCGTTGTCACGAAGACATCTATTCTACGGTTGTCATGAAGACTTCTATTCTAGGGTTGTCGTGAAGACTTCTATCCTAGGGTTGTCATGAAGACTTCTATTCTACGGTTGTTATGACGACTTCTATTGTGGGGTTGTCACGAAGACATCTATTCTGGGGTTGTCATGATGACCTCTATTCTAGGGTTGTCATGAAGACTTATATTCTAGGGTTGCCATGAAGACTTCTATTCTAGGGTTGTCATGAAGACGTCTATTCTAGGGTTTTCATAAAGACTTCTATTCTAGGGTTGGCATAAAGACTTCTATTCTAGGGGTTCCATGAAGACTTCTATTCTAGGGTTTTCATTATGACTTTTATTTTAGGGATGTCAAGATGACTTACTTATATGCTAGGGTTGTCATGACGACTTCTTTGCTAGTCTAATGTTGGCATGACGACTTCTATTCTAGGGTTGTCATGAAGACTTCTATTCTAGGTTTGTCATGATGACTTCTATTCTAGGGTTTTAATGAAGACTTCTATTCCAGGGTTGTCATGAAGACTTCTATTCTAGGGTTTTCCTGAAGACTTCTATTCTAGGATTTTCATGAAGACTTCTATTCTAGGGTTGTCATGAAGACTTGTATTCTAGGGTTTTCATGAAGACTTCTATTCTAGGGTTGTCATGAAGACTTCTAGGGTTTTCATGAAGACTTCTATTCTAAGGTCGTCATGAAGACTTCTATTCTAGGGTTTTCGTGAAGACTTCTATTCTAGGGGTTTCATGAAGACTTCTATTCTAGGGTCTTCATGAAGACTTCGATTCTAGGGTTTACGTGAAGACTTCTATTCTAGGATCTTCATGAAGACTTCTATTCTAGGGTTGTCATGAAGACTTCTATTCTAGGGTTGTCATGAAGACTTCTATTCTAGGGTTGTCATGAAGACTTCTATTCTAGAGTCTTCATGAAGACTTCGATTCTAGGGTTTACGTGAAGACTTCTATTCTAGCGTCTTCATGAAGACTTCTATTCTAGGGTTTTCGTAAAGACTTCTATTCTAGGGTTTTCATGAAAACTTCTATTCTAGGGTTGTCATGAAGACTTCTATTCTAGGGTTTTCATGAAGACTTCTATTCTAGGGTTTTCATGAAGACCTCTAGGGTTTACGTGAAGACTTCTATTCTAAGGTCTTCATGAAGACTTCTATTCTAGGGATGTCATGAAGACTTCTATTCTAGGGTCTTCATGAAGACTTCGATTCTAGGGTTTACGTGAAGACTTCTATTCTAGGGTCTTCATGAAGACTTCTATTCTAGGGTTTTCGTGAAGACTTCTATTCTAGGGTTGTCATGAAGACTTCTATTCTAGGGTTGTCATGAAGACGTCGTTTCTAGGGTTGTCATGACAACATATATTCTAATGTTGTCATGACGACTTCTATTCTAGGATCTTTATGAAGACTTCTATTATAAGGTCTTCATGAAGACTTCTATTCTAGGGTTTTCATGACGACATCTATTCTGGGGTTTTACTGAAGACTTCTATTATAATGTTTTCATGAAGACTTTTATTCTAGCGTTGTCATGAAGTCTTATATTCTAGGGTTGTCATGAAGACTTCTATTCTACGGTTGTTATGACGACTTCTATTGTGGGGTTGTCACGAAGACATCTATTCTAGGGTTGTCATGAAGACTTATATTCTAGGGTTGCCATGAAGACTTCTATTCTAGGGTTGTCATGAAGACGTCTATTCTAGGGTTTTCATAAAGACTTCTATTCTAGGGTTTCCATGAAGACTTCTATTCTAGGGTTTTCATTATGACTTTTATTTTAGGGATGTCAAGATGACTTATATTCTAGGGTTGTCATGACGACTTCTTTGCTAGTCTAATGTTGGCATGACGACTTCTATTCTAGGGTTGTCATGAAGACTTCTATTATTGGGTCTTCATGATGACTTCTATTCTAGGGTTGTCATGAAGACTTCTTTTCTAGGGTTGTCATGAAGACTTCTTTTCTAGGATTGTCATGAAGACTTCTTTTCTAGGGTTGTCATGAAGACTTCTTTTCTAGGGTTGTCATGAAGATTTCTTTTCTAGGGTTGTCATGACAACGTATATTCTAATGTTGTCATGACGACTTCTATTTTAAGGTCTTCATGATGACTTCTATTCTAGTGTTTTCCTGAAGACTTCTATTCTAGGGTTGTCATGAAGACTTCTATTCTAGGGTTGTCATGGCGACTTCTATTCTAGTGTTTTCCTGAAGACTTCTATTCTAAGGTCTTCATGAAGACTTCTATTCTAGGGTTTTCCTGAAGACTTCTATTCTAGGGTTTTCCTGAAGACTTCTATTCTAATGTCTTCATGAAGACTTCTATTCTAGGGTTTTCCTGAAGACTTCTATTCTAGGGTTGTCATGAAGACTTCTTTTCTAGGATTGTCATGAAGACTTCTTTTCTAGGGTTGTCATGAAGACTTCTTTTCTAGGGTTGTCATGAAGATTTCTTTTCTAGGGTTGTCATGACAACGTATATTCTAATGTTGTCATGACGACTTCTATTTTAAGGTCTTCATGATGACTTCTATTCTAATGTTTTCCTGAAGACTTCTATTCTAATGTCTTCATGAAGACTTCTATTCTAGGGTTTTCCTGAAGACTTCTATTCTAGGGTTGTCATGAAGACTTCTATTCTAGGGTTTTCCTGAAGACTTCTATTCTGGGTTTTCCTGAAGACTTCTATTCTAGGGTTGTCATGAAGACTTCTATTCTAGGGTTTTCATGAAGACTTCTATTCTAGGGTTTTCCTGAAGACTTCTATTCTAGGGTTTTCCTGAAGACTTCTATTCTAATGTCTTCATGAAGACTTCTATTCTAGGGTTTTCCTGAAGACTTCTATTCTAGGGTTGTCATGAAGACTTCTATTCTAGGGTTTTCCTGAAGACTTCTATTCTGGGTTTTCCTGAAGACTTCTATTCTAGGGTTGTCATGAAGACTTCTATTCTAGGGTTGTCATGAAGACTTCTATTCTAGGGTTTTCCTGAAGACTTCTATTCTAGGGTTTTCCTGAAGACTTCTATTCTAATGTCTTCATGAAGACTTCTATTCTAGGGTTTTCCTGAAGACTTCTATTCTAGGGTTGTCATGAAGACTTCTTTTCTAGGGTTGTCATGAAGACTTCTTTTCTAGGGTTGTCATGAAGATTTCTTTTCTAGGGTTGTCATGACAACGTATATTCTAATGTTGTCATGACGACTTCTATTTTAAGGTCTTCATGATGACTTCTATTCTAATGTTTTCCTGAAGACTTCTATTCTAATGTCTTCATGAAGACTTCTATTCTAGGGTTTTCCTGAAGACTTCTATTCTAGGGTTGTCATGAAGACTTCTATTCTAGGGTTTTCCTGAAGACTTCTATTCTGGGTTTTCCTGAAGACTTCTATTCTAGGGTTGTCATGAAGACTTCTATTCTAGGGTTTTCATGAAGACTTCTATTCTGAGTTTTCCTGAAGACTTCTATTCTAGGGTTTTCATGAAGACTTCTATTCTAGGGTTGTCATGAAGACTTGTATTCTAGGGTTTTCAGGAGACTTCTATTCTGGGGTTTTCATGAAGACTTCTAGGGTTTCATGAAGACTTCTATTCTAAGGTCTTCATGAAGACTTCTATTCTAGGGTTTTCGTGAAGACTTCTATTCTAAGGTTTTCATGAAAACGTCTATTCTAGGGTTGTCATGAAGACTTCTATTCTAGGGTTTTCATGAAGACTTCTATTCTAGGGTCTTCATGAAGAGTTCGATTCTAGGGTTTACGTGAAGACTTCTATTCTAGGGTCTTCATGAAGACTTCTATTCTAGGGTTTTCGTGAAGACTTCTATTCTAGGGTTGTCATGAAGACTTCTATTCTAGGGTTGTCATGAAGACTTCTTTTCTAGGGTTGTCATGACAACATATATTCTAATGTTGTCATGACGACTTCTATTCTAGGATCTTCATGAAGACTTCTATTATAAGGTCTTCATGATGACTTCTATTCTAGGGTTTTCATGAAGACATCTATTCTGGGGTTTTACTGAAGACTTCTATTCTAATGTTTTCATGAAGACTTCTATTCTAGCTTTGTCATGAAGTCTTATATTCTAGGGTTGTCATTAAGACTGATGCAATTCTTTTCCATGCATAAATATATTTATTATATGTCTCGATTTGGCAATAATGTGTCTTGATGATAGGCGGTACTCTATAACAATCATCATCATCCAGTGCTTTGCCGTCTGGCGTGGGCGATCATGCTTCTCCACATATTACGATCCCCCTCATCATAGATCAGTTCGTGTGTTGACGTCCTTCAGTAACATGACTCAAGAAACTTCTCGCAGCATATTCCAGTTCTTTGTCTTCCCATAACGTTGCCAAAAGACGATGACTGCCTCTTTCTGATATTTTTATTTAGTCCTTCCGCATTGGTACATGAAAGATGCATGCTCTCAAAATTATTACATTTATTTGCTGATGTTGTACCATAGTGTCTTAACAATGTTTAACCCTTGCACTGGTATGGCAGTGTACGCTTGACTTCTTTTGAATAGTTCCCGCTGATATTGATTGTGGAGAATTGATATTCAAAGTCTGACATGTTGAGTTCTCTCATTGTCTGTGTGAATTATTATATGGATATAGTGTTGCTCGTGAAGAAAACTTTTTTTATGAGTTCAGACTGGGAGATTGATTTTCATTCTCTTGACAGACGGGATCAACGGGTTTAATCCTTTAGTCCTATTGGAGAAAGGCAGAGAGATAAATATCTAGATGGGTTGGAAACTTGGCATAATCTAGACAAGGAACACAGGCCTTATCAAGAACTGCTGATCATGTAATATGACGAACCATGACAGTCTACGTTTACCGACGTATAACATGGTGATTATGATACATGATGATGATTATAACTACTTGAGAGGTGAATTTCTACAGGTTATATAGAAAGTATGGAAGACAATAAGGAAACAAAACTCGCTTACACTCTGGAAATAAATGACCGTAGACCCCGAGGTAGACCAAAAAAGACGGTGGAGAGATAATATATATACAGACCTACAAGCACTTGGTATCAACGACTGGCAAGAGAAGGTCAACCAGAGAGACGAATGGAGACGGATTGTATCTGCAGCAAAGAACCTCCATGGTTCGGAACGCTGAAGAAGTGGAAGAAGAAGAAGAAGAAGAAGAAGAAGAAGAAGAAGAAGAAGAAGAAGAAGAAGAAGAAGAAGAAGAAGAAGAAGAAGAAGAAGAAGAAGAAGAAGAAGAAGAAGAAGAAGAAGAAGAAGAAGAATGAAGAAGAAGAAGAAGAAGAAGAAGAAGAAGAAGAAGAAGAAGAAGAAGAAGAAGAAGAAGAAGAAGAAGAAGAAGAAGAAGAAGAAGAAGAAGAAGAAGAAGAAGAAGATGAATTGAAGAAAATTGTCTTCATCACCGGCGTGTATGAATTTGAAAAGCGTACACAATTTTTCCTTAGTAAACATTATGGGCAAGCATTCTCAATTGAAAAGCGCAAACAAATATTTTCCACAGTGAAAACAAACGAACATTCCGAAACGAAAATCAGCTAAAAAGTAACAGATGTGGACGCAGCGCAGTGATTTTTCCTACACTCCAGGGGTGACTATCCTCTTCTGAAGCTTCATCAATTGCAGAATGTTTGTTTATCTTCACAAAGAAATAATCAAGAGATGGGTGCTTTATCGTTTTATAGTAAATTTTGTGAACTCCGCTAGGGGGGTGGAGGGGGAGAGGTGAATAGCAAGACGTAAAAACGAATAACGCTTATTTCCACAGCATCAATATAAAGCTATTTATTTTTCATACGTTTTCACAAGTCAATCTAGTATTCGCACGTAGCAGTAACGGTTATGGCATTACACTGACAACGGCATGATTGCGATAAAACCAGGCTTCGATGCCAGCTCTCGACGTTCGTTATGGGAGGGAAAGACTTTCCATCTATTCCCGTTATGGTTCTATACAGCACGTCATGGGTCTATAAAAACGTCATGGTTCTATACAAAACGTCATGGTTCTATAAAAAAACGTGATGTTTATATACAAAACGTTATGGTTCTATACAAAACGTGATGGTTCTATACGAAACGTCATGGTTCTATACAAAACGTGATGGTTCTGTACAAAACGTGATGGTTCTATACGAAACGTCATGGTTCTATACAAAACGTCATGGTTCTATACAAAACGTGATGGTTCTATACAAAACGTCATGGTTCTATACAAAACGTGATTGTTCTATACAAAACGTGGTGGTTCTATACAGAACGTCATGGTTCTATACAAAACGTGATTGTTCTATACAAAACGTGATTGTTGTATACAAAACGTCATGGTTCTATACAAAAAGTCATGGTTCTATACAAAAGTCATGGTTCTAACAGTTTACTCACAGCTGTGGCCTGCTAATTGATGTGCGTGTGTGAGTGCATTGTTTGTTTGTTTATATAGACACTTTATTAAAGGCCATAATCAGTATTCCTTGTCACATACTGCATTTACTCAATACAATTGTTCATTGTAGCATTATTTTTATGTAATATTCTTTGTAGTGTCTTCTTTCTCAGTGTCTGTTCTGCAGCAGGTATCGGCGATAATGATGACTTCCCAATCTTATCCGTTAACTGATAGTTTGATTAAATTGTTTTTATTACGTTGTTTAAGCTTCTCACACACAGCTTGCTTCTGTCTTCTCTGCGTCTCTTGCTAAGTATTCTCCCACAAAAGGATGATTATGTCTATCTCATCTCTTGTTTTTTTTTTTTTTTTTTTTATGTACGCCATAATCTATTATTTATCTTTTCCTTAACATTTCGATGAGAGAACTGTATCTCTTTTTGAGGTAAAGTGAGAAACTATCACTAACTAACTGTTTAGTACACTTCACTCTCTGGTCAAAGCATTATGAATGCAATTAGTAACTCGGCATACCGCGTTCGAAACGCAGAAATAATTATTGATTTAGAAGAATATGGAATAAATAAATTCACCAGACTGCTGAATATAATATATGATACTGGATATATACCTCATGAATAAGAAATCAGGAGCCTTGGAATGTGATCAACATAGAACAATTAGTATAATGAGTCGAATCATGGAGATTTTGATAAGACTTATCATGCAAAGAGTTAGGAAGAAAATACAACCAGAAACAGGAGAAGAAAAATGTGGGTGTTTAGAAGCCAAGGGTACTGTAAATGCTGTGTATATGCTGAGAACAGTAATTGAACGTAAACAAAGATCTACATCTTTGCTTTATTGACCACACAAACGCCTTCGATAAAATAAAACATGTCAACATGATAAAGCTACTTGAAGATCTACGAATTGATGGCAAAGATCTTAGACTTGTAAATTACATATTGGAAACAACAAGCTGCCATAAGAATTCATAATGAAGTAGGTCAATATCAACTCATTAAGAGAGGTGTGAGACATGGATGAGTAATGGCTCCAGAACTTGTGAAAATATTTTTTAGAAATGTAGAAGATATGAAAAGAATCAACATTGGGGGGCGAAACATCAGTACCATTTAGGTATGCAGATGATAGAGTATTGAGTGCAGGCAATAAGCAAGATCTGCAACATTTATTAGATAAGGTTGTTGCACACAGTGAACAACTAGATGTAGAAATGAAGTGTAAAAAGACACAGATTATGGTTGTCACAAGGACGAAAGAAATACCACAATGTAATATACAAGTAAATGGGATTAGTCTTAAACAAGTGAATCGGTACAATTATCTCGGAACAGTCATAACATCAGATGGGAGATGCCTTGTAGAGATTAGAACAAGAATCGTCATGGCCAAGGTAATCTTTTACAAGATGGAAAACATACTGAACAATAAAAAGATGTCTTCTTCTTCTTTCGTTCGCTTGAAACATGTCTACAACTGCAATGTCGTCTCTTGTATGAATCTAACAGTCTTTTTTAGTTCATTCAGCGGTCCATAGAGTTTATCTTCCACTGTTGTCTCTTTAGGCCAGAAGGTTCGCCTGGATATGTTGTAGTTTGGGCAATCCTGGAGTATGTGCTCTGCTGTCTGCGACGCCAAACCACATGTGCACATGGCTGAGTCACCAATCTTGAATTTTGTATACAAGTGGTTGCGTAATCTATTGTGTCCTGTTCTGAGGCGCAGAAGAATGACCTGTTCTGATCTGTCCATAACGTGGTAGTCGTCTTGAGTAAGGTTTGGAGGCTTTCTGATTGATTTGATCATTCTTTTCTTTTGGTGGTATGTAATAGGCACATCAGGTTGTTCTTCTTTTGCTCCTTCCTTAGCCAATCGATCAGCTCTGTCGTTTCCGGGGACTCCACAGTGGGATGGTATCCACTGTATGGTGATCTTACGCTGACTGCTAAGTTCAGAAAGTAGTGTCCTCAGAACTGGCAATTTCCCAGACAGGAGCGCCTCTATTACGGACTTTGCATCTGTCAATATCACTGCAGGTTGTGTACCATGGCTGGTATTTTGTAATTTCTCTGTGGCTATCTTGATTGCCTCAATTTCAGCATCATAGTTATGGCAGTACTTTCCTGTTGGAATTCTGGCCGTGTCTCTAGTATTATTTGGGTATTCTATGTACACTCCCGCTCCTCCATTTCAAACAGCATTTTGTGCTGACCCATCTGTGTAGACTCGGATCCAGAGGTCCTGTGGGTATTCATCATCAAGGAAGCTGAGAGTGGCTGTTCTGCGCTGTACACTGTTCTGTTCGTCCTTGTCCAATATTCTTCTCACTTTTGACTGGATTTGTAGCGATATTCTATGCTCATCTTTCCACGGGGTTCGCTCTGGAATAGTTGTCAGGGGGATACCAACTGTGGGAAGATCGATGGATTCTCTGCAGAGTTGTTTGACCTGGTGGATGAAACTACTTCTTTTCAACCGCCCCATAGCTAAGTTTTCAAATCGGTTCTTCATAGGGTGGCCTGGCAAGCTGAGAAACTTTTCTGCTTGTATTAGTGTTTTTGTATCTCTGCATTCTCTTAAAGCTTGTGTCCTCCCCATTTTCTCCATTGCTACTATAGGGGTTGATCTCATCCCTCCTGTGATGACTCTAAGAGCTTGATTTTGCACCTTGTCCAGCTCCTGCAATGTAGTTTTTGATGCTGAACACCACGCAGTTGACCCGTATTCTAAGTGTGGTCGTATGCTCTGTTGGTAAACTTTGCTAAGTATTTTCCCACTGGCTCCCCACGTGGTTCCAGTTAGCTTTCTCAGGATGGCAATTTTCCTTCTGGCTTTTGCTACTGCTTTTATGATGTGTTTTCTCCATGTCAGCCTGTCGTCGAATGTTACACCAAGGTATGTTGGTTCCTTATCTTCTCTTAGGGGTGTTCCATTTATCTGAATGCTCCCTGCCTTTTGTTTCGGAGAAAGGGTAAATAGAGTGGTGCTGCACTTGTCAGTGTTTATGCTGATACACCATCTACCCGCCCATGCAACAAATGTATCTACAGCTCTCTGTAGCAATATGGTGGCCACTGATGCATGTTCATTTGCGCTCCACAAAACCAGGTCATCAGCGTACATTGCCGCTTTAATTCCGTCGGGTAGATTAGCAACAAGATCATTGATGAAGATTAGAAAAAGTGTTGGGGACAGGACTCCGCCCTGGGGAACACCATGACGCAATAGAACTTTAGAACTTGCTTGCTCTTGAGACCGTCTATCTGTACTCGGGCTCTTCTGTTGTGCAAGTATGCTTTTACCCATTTGTACATTCTTCCATTGACTTTACAGTTTCTCAGTTTCTTCATCAGACCCTCTTTCCAGACTTTGTCAAAGGCTTTCTTCAGATCTATCCATCAATTGAAACGAGAAAAAGAGTGTTGAGCTGCTACATAGAACCTGTACTTTTGTATGAATGTGAAGTGTGGACAATGGGCAGACAAGCTGAAAAATAGCTGATAGCTGTAGAAATGTGGTTTATGAGGAAAATGTAAAAAGAATACCACGGACAGAAAGAAAAGCCAATGACCAAGTACTACAAGAAACAAATGAAAATCATAAATTGATAAAAGAAATTAGACATAGACAATCAAAATTTTTTGGCTACGTTGTGAGAAGAAATAAGTTGGATAACTTGGTGACAACTGGCAAGATCGAGGGGATGAGAACAAGGGGAAGGCAGAGAAGTAAATACCTGGATGGCTTAGCCACGTGGTATGGTCGAGACAATAACACTGAGCTGATATATGACTTTGGTGATGGAGTGAGATAGCGAAACATGACCGCCCACGCTTATCGGCATGGCACATGATGAATATATGTGTGTTTAACGTCTTCATGCATTTCTCTAACAATCCTTCTAGCACATTCGACTATTTTGTATAATTATCAAAACATTCTTTTGTCTAACAATCCTTGTAGTAAATCCAAATATTTTCTAAATTTATCAAAACGATTATAATAGGGGACCAAAACTCGTTACACTCAAGAAATAAATGGCCGTAGACCCCGAGGTAGACCAAGAAGATGGTGGAGAGATAATATATATACAGACCTACAAGCACTTGGAATCAACGACTGGCAAGAGACGGTCAACCAGAGAGACGAATGGAAACAGCTTGTATCTGAACCTCAACGGCTCGGAATGCTGAAGAAGAAGAAGAAGAAGAAGAAGAAGAAGAAGAAGAAGAAGAAGAAGAAGAAGAAGAAGAAGAAGAAGAAGAAGTAGAGAAGAAGAAGAAGAAGAAGAAGAAGAAGAAGAAGAAGAAGAAGAAGAAGAAGAAGAAGAAGAAGAAGAAGAAGAAGAAGAAGAAGAAGAAGAAGAAGAAGAAGAAGAAAGAAGAAGAAGAAGAAGAAGAAGAAGAAGAAGAAGAAGAAGAAGAAGAAGAAGAAGAAGAAGAAGAAGAAGAAGAAGAAGAAGAAGAAGAAGAAGAAGAAGAAGACGAAGAAGAAGAAGAAGAAGAAGAAGAAGAAGAAGAAGAAGAAGAAGAAGAAGAAGAAGAAGAAGAAGAAGAAGAAGAAGAAGAAGAAGAAAGAAGAAGAAGAAGAAGAAGAAGAAGAAGAAGAAGAAGAAGAAGAAGAGGAAGAAGAAGAAGAAGAAGAAGATCAAAACGATTATTTTTCTAATAATCCTTATAGTAAATGCAACTATTTTCTATATTTATCAACACGTTTATTTGTCCAACAATCTTTGCAGTATATCCAGCTATTTTCTATATATTTCACACCATTTTTCTAATATAATCCTTGTAGTAAAATCCAAATATTTTCTATTTTTATCAAAACCTCATTTGTCTAACAATCCTTGTAGTAAATCCAACTATTTGTTGGTAAAGATCACATACGTAACAGATTCTTAGCTTGTAGTAAATTAAACTATGTCATGTTTTCGCGACGTTTCTTATTTGCGTAACAATCTTAATTTTAATAAACCCAATTTTCAATGTCTTTGAGGACCTTCACTTGTATAACAATCTAAGTAGTAAATCACAATATTTTCGTTTTTCATACTACAAAAAATAATCCGTTATTATACCAAAATCACTAACGTCGTGATTATGTCAACAACAAAACTTCATAATGATCATAACATTAATGTACATAACCCAAGAATGCCACAATATGTGATTTTCTTTCGGTCTGAAAAGTTCGAAGAATTCTGCTTCTGTGGACACGAAATGAATACTCTGTTGAATAAAAGGACACATAAAGGACACAGAAAGAATCTTTTGAAAGATCGTCGGTGCTGATTAGATTAAAATGAAAATCCGAAACACGGGGTTTGTATACGACCATGGACGTGGTGAAATTTCCGACAATGAGAGTATTTTATCACTCGCCTTATGTAACACTCCCGGGTATGCAGTATTAGAGATGGAAACAGATAAGGGGATGCTGGGAAGCATACATTTTTGGATGAGAATGATGATTTAATATCAATGCCCTTATTGTATGGTTCCCGTCGTTATCGTTATTATTATTATAAATAGCAGCACTACTAACATCCGTAATAGTTTTATTATTTGTTGTTATTATTTGGCCAGAGCATCTGCACAGACCAGTGGCCACTGCCACTGTGTATTTTAACATAAGTTTGCATGTCATATACAAGATGTCACAATCAACCCCATCATTTTTGGCTGTTTGTAATTTACTAGGTAATTTTGACGATCAGGAGTTTGCCATTGATTTCTGAACGACAAACGCTCATACCATAGAAATCAACGCAAGGCGGTCTGCTTCCAAATCGTCCACGACAGATTTCACACCCAGGACTTGGTGTGTCAGAGAATTGTGAAACGTGTTCACTACCACAAAAACAATTAATATATAGAGTGTATTTTTAATGACTGTGCAGTGTTCGACTCTACAGATCCACCAGCTAATAGAGCTATGCTGGCGAGAAGGACAAGTCCCACAGGATTTCAAAGATTCAAGCATCATAACGCTGTACAAGAACAAGGGCGATCGGAGCGACTGTAACAACTATAGGGGTATCTAATTTCTGTGTATTGTTGGAAAAGTGTTTGCCAGAATTGTTCTGCGCAGACTTCAAGTCCTAGGAGATCAAGTCTACCCCGAATCACAGTGTGGCTTTCGACAGAACCGGTCTACCATTGATATGATATTCTCATTGCGACAAATGCAAGAAAAATGACGTGAACAGAATCACCACTGTTTATTGCCTTCATCGACCTCACAAAGGCATTTGATTCGGTCAGTCGTGAGGTTCTGTTCAAGGCACCAAAGAAGATTGGCTGCCCACCAACTCTTCTGTCCATTGTGTAATCGTTCCACACAGGCATGAAGGGTATAGTCAAGTTTGATGGTGAAACTTCTGAAGAGTTTTGTGACCAGGATGGTGGTATATACATTCACTCACGCTCAGATGACGGCCTCTACAATGCTCAGAGATTGAAGGCCAAGACCAAAATTAGGAGGGTACTGATCAGAAAGTTGCTTTTTGCAGATGATGCTGCAACTACGACCCACTCTGAGGAAGAATTACAATGTCTACTAACTGCATTCTCCAATGCTTGTTCTGAATGTGGTTTAAGAATTAGCAAAACGAAAGACACAGATTATGTCACAAGGTGCACATGGGGTACCATCAATCTTTATCGACGACGCCGAACTAGAGATAGTAGACCATTTTACATATCTATGATCAGAGGTAAATATCGGGGGGGGGGGGGGGGGGGGGGGACATCAGGATTGGTAAGGCAGCAACAACAATGAACAGGTTAATAAAAATAGTCTGGGAGAACAGGAAGCTTACTGCCAAAACAAAAGTCCTTGTCTATCAAGTCTGTGTCCTTAGTACTCTTCTATATGGCAGTGAGGCCTGGACAACTTACTCACACCAAGAGACACGTGTAAACAGCTTTCATATGCTGTGTCTGTGAAGAATACTTAGTATTAAGTGGCAAGACAAAATCACAAATACTGAAGTATTGGAAAGATCAGGTTGTGTGACGGTGTATTCCATGCTCAGTCTTCGTAGACTAAGATGGATAGAACACGTTAGGAGGATGGATGATGGAAGAATACCAAAGGACATCTTTTTTGGTGAATTACAGATGGGTAGGAGATCTCAGGGTCGGCCTCTACTACGATTGTTGTTGTTGTTGTTGTTGTTTGTCCATCAAGAATGATGATGACCATTCATTTCATCCAGTGGGGTTGAAGGTGTGGAGCCGTGGGTTCTAAGATGGCTGATAAGGCCTATTTTGGCTCGAAATGTTCTTTGACAATGTGGACAAAGAATGCTTGACGTCTCTGGAGGAGGATTTCCTGCAGTGGTTTTTCTGTCCTGCCTTTTCTTCACAGCTCTTGCAGTCCTGGTTGCCTCACATATAACTGCACCTTTGCGCAATGATGCACGCCACGAATTTCGGTCTCTGGCTGCAGCCTCCCAGGTGTCATGATGAATTCCAAAAGCATTCAGTGAAATTTTCAAGCGGGACATGATTGATACAAGCATTGATAATGCACATTGGGAGCAAGTCACAGCTGAACGTTTTGCATAGAGAGGAAATATCATAAATGGAATAAAGACAAAGGATAACATTATTGCAGATAAGTCACACACCGAGCGTGTGAGACGTAAGATGGTGCATGATGGTGGAAATGACCATGTGTTCACATGAATCCGCTGTGGACAAACATTTACAGTGCGAATTGGCCTTACCAGTCACATTCGCCACTGCCATGGGTTGTAGTTATTATGCATTTTTGAAGCACAATATACCAAACTATCGTCTGTCAAGTCAGAAAGGTGCCAATGAATGCAGTGTTTGAAAATAGTGGTCCAAGTTTTGTATTTACCTATTATGTTGCGTGAACTTTACAGAGAGTGAATGCAAAGCTTGGACCGACAATATTTTTAAACACTGCACAGTCATCAAAACTACACCCTGTACAATCATCACAGTAACTATAGCGTGCCTGCCGGCGCGACGGTCGTGTGGTTGAATCCCCGTCGAGGCTGCGTCCCCAAATCGTCCTAGCCTAAAGTAGATAAATATTCTAGGAAGAAATAAGGCCAGTGTTACATTAACCACACATTGAGTGCCGACTGGAATATACACATATGGGACTAACACGATATGGCCAAATACACCCCCGTGACGTGCAAAGGGTTCTTTACTTTCACTATAATAATCATATTGTTGTTTTCATACACCTTTACTGTCACTATAATAACCATGTGGTTGTTTTCATACACCTTTACTGTCACTATAATAATCGTATTTATGTTTCCATACATCTTCACTTTCACTATAATAATCGTATTGTTGTTTCTAAACAGCTTCAGTTTAACTATAATAATCATATTGTTGTTTCCATATAGCTTCAGTTTCACTATAATAATCATATTGTTGTTTCCATACATCTTCTGTTTCACTACAATAATCATATTTTTGATTCCATACAGCTTCACTATCACTATAATAATCATATTGTTGTTTCCATACACCTTTGAGGAGGTCAGCATGGCCGAATGGATAACAGTTCTCGTTCTTAAAATATCCAGTGTGCTGATGCGGAGTTAACCCAACCCCTACACCAGTGAGTTTGGCTAAAATGTTGACTACTCTTCCTTTACTTGGGGACGTAAATTACAAGTACCTCAGAAGTGGGAGTTTGTTCGCCTGATGGTGAGGGACACATGTTATAAGGAAAAGTAATCCACAGGCAGAAATCAGTACACTAAAAGTATTAACCCGTCACGGACTGCGTTTGAGTTCAAAGCGAGCAAAGTAAACAATAGACCTTTGCTACTGGTGATATAATGACATGATTATTTATTCGAAAGGAGTGACAACGCAGCCGCTTTACAAGGATCTGCAACTATCGTGGCGTCCGTCAATATACTAACTAGTCAATTTTTCATTTTGCCTGTTTGCCAAAAAGAAAAAAAAATTGCTGGGACAGACTGCGATGTCCTGAAAAAAACATTATGCAACTAACTTTTAAAAAATGGTTTCCATGATGTGCCTTTCGTATGCGTTTTAATTCATCCTCTTGCATAATGTTATAGCTTGGTTTCTCCTGCTCACCGAGTACAGCTAAACACGATGTATTTCATGTATATACAAGCTGTATCAGTTACGTGGGTAACTTTCGATATCATTGTTTACTTCTGCCAGCTTTTGTATCCGAACGTTTGTGTATGAGCAGTCAAGTGAACAGGTTCGTGGCATGTATTATCAAACATCTGTGTGCCCGCCTGCTAGGACGCCGATAACGCCTTTGATATATTATTGCCATCACATCCAAGCATATTTCTTTCATGTTATTTCTGACGCTGTTCATTTGTGTTTATGCTTTGTTCAGGAAGCGGTACTGCGTAGTTACACAAGTTTCGTATTTTACATATGCATAGTTTTCTTGTGTGTTTTTAAGCTATGCCAATTTTCATTATAATCATGCTGTATACTGAGCGTCGCAGGGGTTATAAAACATCACGGTTTACCATCACTGTACGCTTGAAGAATTTATTACGGTGAGCTGCGCTGTAGTAAACGCCCTCAAAGAAATAACATGTGTGCATGTTCACTATGCAAGTGTGTGCAACTTTCTGTCTACTAATCCTGGCCTTTGTGCACGCTGATGATGTAAGTGTATGCAACTTTCTGTCTACTAATCCTGGACTTTTTGCATCTTGATGATTAAGTGTATGTAACTTTCTGTCTACTAATCCTGGACTTTTTGCATGTTGATGATGTTAGTGTATGTAACTTTCTGTGTACTAATCCTTGACTTTTTACATGTTGATTATGTAAGAGTATACAACTTTCTGTCTACTAATCCTAGACTTTGTATATGTTGACGATGTAAGTGTACGCAACTGCTTGTCTACTAATCCTGGACTTTGTGTGAACGTTGACCATGCAAGTGTACGCAATTTTCTGACTACCAATCCTGGACTTTGCACATGTTGACGTTGCAAGTGTATGCACCTTTCTGTCTACTAATCTTAGACTCTGAGCATGTTGATGGTGCAAGTGTGTGGAACTTTGTCTACTAACCCTTGACTTTGTACATGATGATGTAAGTGTGTGCAGCTTTCTGTCTACTAATCCTGAACTTTGTGTATGTTGGCGATGTATGTGTACGCAACTTTCTGTCTACTAATCCTGAACTTTGTGTATGTTGGCGATGCATGTGTACGCGACTTTCTGTCTACTAATCCTGAACTTTGTGTATGTTGGCGATGCAATTATGCAACTTTCTGTCTACTAATCCTGGACTTTGTGCATGTTGACGATGGAAGTGTATGCAACTTTCTGTCTACTAATCCTGGACTTTGTGTATGTTGACGATGGAAGTGTATGCAACTTTCTGTCTACTAATCCTGGACTTTGTGCATGTTGACGATGCATGTGTACGCAACTTTCTGTCTACTAATCCTGGACTTTGTGTATGTTGACGATGGAAGTGTATGCAACTTTCTGTCTACTAATCCTGGACTTTGTGTATGTTGACGATGGAAGTGTATGCAACTTTCTGTCTACTAATCCTGGACTTTGTGTATGTTGACGATGGAAGTGTATGCAACTTTCTGTCTACTAATCCTGGACTTTGTGCATGTTGACGATGGAAGTGTATGCAACTTTCTGTCTACTAATCCTGGACTTTGTGTATGTTGACGATGGAAGTGTATGTAACTTTCTGTTTACTAATCCAGGGCTTTGTGCATGTTGACGATGGAAGTGTACGCAACTTTCTTTCGACTAATTCTGGACTTTGCATTCACTGTTTTGGCAGATTACTTTCCCTGAAATTATTTAACTTAATTGGGGGACGTCACTAATCTCCACTTTCTTTCCCACACCTACTTAGAAAAACAGACGCAAGTTCAATAAACACGTCACTGTACGGCAAACCGAGAGAATCTGCAACCTTTACCCCCCGGGTATAGGTTGTGTTGATTTTATGTGCGGTTTCCATCCTCTGGGCGTTGGGTTGGAGACCACAGTTACATAACTAAAACTCGTCAAGGAAATATCCGTCGGGTTGGAGACCTCAGTTACATAACTAAAACTCGTCAAGGAAATATCCGTCGGGTTGGAGACATCAGTTACGTAACTAAAACTCATCAAGGAAATATCCGTCGGGTTGGAGACATCAGTTACGCAACTAAAACTCGTCAAGGAAATATCCGTCGGGTTGGAGACATCAGTTACATAACTAAAGCTCGTCAATGAAATATCCGTCGGGTTGGAGATATCAGTTACATAACTAAAACTCGCCAAGGAAATATCCGTCGGGTTGGAGACATCAGTTACAAAACTAAAACTCGTCAAGGAAATATCAGTAGGGTTGGAGACCATAGTTACATAACTAAAACTATTAAAGGAAATATCCGTCGGTTTGGACATCACAGTTACATAACTAAAACTCGTCAAGGAAATATCCGTCGGGTTGGAGACCTCAGTTACATAACTAAAAGTCGTCAAGGAAATAACAGGCCGGAAGCAGGGACCTACTATGGTTATGTGATTGGACCATCACTTTGTATATGCCTGAATGCAAGAGGATTGAATGATTAACTGATTTAGGAACCGACATCACAGCATTCGGGACATTCCCATAAACGTTCCGTCCCCATCCTCAGCAGCCAGCGAAGAGTTCCAACACCAATAGTTCCAGTAGCAATCTGATTATATGTCCTTTTCGCCTTTCCTCTGAGCGTCGATCGTCCTGGTCGAGATGATAGTTCGGTACCGGGTCAGAAAATAGACTACCACCACTTAATGAAACAGATGCAGCGGGCCGGACGTAAGAGTTAAACTTTCAGATGGTTCACCAATCAATGTATAGTTTTGAAACTTTCATCAACCCTTTTATTATAAAAAAAAGTTGCATATACTTTTACAGGACGTCGCAGTCAACTCTATCATTTTTATTCTGTTAATGATCTCTTGGCAAATTTACGTTCAGTAGCTTGCCATTGCTTTCTGAACTACCGGCACCTATACAATATCGAAAAAAAAACAAAAAAAAAAAACAACAACGCAAAACGTTCTGCTGCCACATCACCCGAAGCTGTATTTCGATCGCGGTATGCAGGATTACGAACTGCGTCTGTAACCTCTTAACCCTTTATAGTAAAACTTTATATGAGAGCTTTATATTCATTCATTCTGTAACATCAACATACCATACGTTTAGTGGTTGCGCATAGTGTTGTATGCTTTTCTCAACTTCTATCCTGTGCAGTTGTTACCTTAACTTCTCCTCTCCCATGTGGTCTACTAAATAATATAATCAGCATCTTCATAAAGTGCATAATTCTCATTGAAGGTGGACCATCACGTGAAGACCAGCTGGTAAATAATGCACCAGCACACACGAGATTAAGCATGGACTGGGCTGGTATAATCAATGCAGGACTCGGTTGGCCGACACTGACGCTAGTCAGATTACATGAACTTGGAGTAAAGCCTGGCCAAGAACGCCAATGCCGCCTTCCAGGGAGAAAGGAGATACCATAACAAACCCCATGGGAACAGTGAGCAGACACTTTGGGACGGCTGAGCACGCATGGGAATGCCCAAATGTGCAGTGACGTCGTCGACATAAAATAACTTCAGTCTCTAAAATCCTGTATACTACGTCTTCGCGGTGCAGTCATACAAGGTACTTGAGTCCATCTCTGAACCACATGTACCGTTATCTTCTTGCTTGTTTTGCTGCAATTGTTCTCTTAGCACATTCTTCAACAATGAAATGTCTCTCCGAATATTACATAAGTACCTTAAATTATGTAGCCTTGATCGCTTAAGACTTTCGATGGAATAAGACATTGAAATGATAAAAGATGTAGATTTCCAAATTCACTGGAAAGGCCAACATCAGGCAAAGAGAAAACTAGAAATAGGGAAGAACAATGTGGGTTTGTAGAAGGCAGCGTTAAAACAAATGCTGGTGGTTGCTGAGAACATTCAGAGAAAGTTCGATAGAAGTAAACAATAACATACATCTTTGATGTAGTTATTACACAAAGGATTTCCTTATTGTAGCGCATGTAATGATACATATACTTGCAAATGTATAAACTGATGGGAAAATCAGACTTGTTAAAAAAAAGTATATTGCATACAAGATGCCATAAACAATGAAATAGGTCGATAACAGTGAATCAAGAGAGGCGTGCAACAGGGATGTGTAATGTCTCCAGTCCATTTCCACCTAAAACACGTGAGAAATTAATAAAATGTAAGAGAAATCGCCATCGGAGTACGTATCATTAATTAAATAAGATATACAGATGGTACAGTAATAACTGCAGCCAGCGAGCAGGCTCTGCAGCATGTGTTGGATGGGGTTATTGTGCACAGTGAGCAATTAGGTTTAAGTTAAATTTAAGTAGAAAAGTTATGGCCATCTCTAAGAAGAAAGCTACAGAAATGTTATTGGCACGTTGACGTCTTGACAGACGATAATTTTTGTAACATCAACTTAGCATACGTTTAGACGTTGCACTAAGTGTTTTTCTAAACGTCTCTCCCATGCAGTTGTAACAGTCTCTCCCATGCAGTTGTTCCCCTAACTCTCTCCAATACAGTTGTTCCCCTAATTCTCTCCAATACAATTGTTCCTTAATTCTCTCCAAAACAGTTGTTCCCTAACGCCTCTCCCATGAAGTTGTTAACTTAATCCACTCAATCAATTGTTACTATAACACTGTTCCATAGAGTTAATGATTTTAATTCATATTAACCCAAGCATTAACGATTTTAAAGTAACAACTACTGGTACAGAGACAGTTTAAGTGCCTGCTGTCTGGAAAAAAAATGCGTTCGTGTCCACACAACGATATGACAAAACAATCAAACAAGATCACAGTATACACAAATGTTATTTACCTTCCAGTCTACGCAGAGAAAACGCTCACCGCTGCTCACCAATTACTGACATACATCCTTAGACGACATCATTTGAACTAACAGACGTTCACGAAGTCAAAAATCGCACCACGCAACGAGACAAAACCGCAACGCCAGTGCGTTTTGCGAACACGACGTGCATCCGGTGTAAGAATTCTCCCCTAGGTTTCTGTCTCGCATTTCTGAACAGGGTGAGCCGTATTTAGTCCGATTAAAATGCGACGGCGGGTAGTTTTCCCGCCAATTTCAACCAATTTTGCTGATGGCTTTTAAAGCCATAACTCCATTTCGATCTTGTCTTCACACAATTTCACTTTTGATTGCCCTAAAACTTAGTTAAATTGACTTCTTGCAGGGAATTTCTAGCCAATGTAATAATGGCGAAGCTAAGGTTGTGTTCCGGAATCCTAATTCGCATGAGCAGTTGAACGGGAAAGTGGATTTGATGCAGCAAAATATATGGGTGGGAATACAGTTTTGGATCGATATGTCTGATTGGTTTGATTGAAATAGGGCGGGTGGACGGAAGACGAGACAACACACGTGGCATAAGAATAATATAGATAGGCCATTTGTGGCAGTGTGTATGTGTGTTCAGGTGTGGGCGAGATTATATAACCTGATAGGGTGAAATAGCCAAGGTGGGGTATGCAATAGAAAAGGTGAGGTTGGCTATAGATAAGCCATGTGCGTGTGCGTGTGTATGTGTTTCACGTATGGAATAGATTATAGTCTGATTTTGACGTCAGTACTAGAGGGGAATTATAGTATGGGTGAGTAAAAGTTGAGGTGCGCTATAATTAACGTGACCACAAAGCGTGGTGGACCCAGCGTCAACGTGGACCACAGAGCGAGGTGAGCCCTAGAGTCAGGTGGACCCTGGAGTCAGGTGGATTCTGGAGTCAGGTGGACCCTGGAATCAGGTGGACCCTAGAGCCAGGTGATGAATGAAAATATGTCAGTTCAAGAGGAATGTGCGAGAAGGCGAGAGCTCTTACATTACTCTCAAGTTACTTCTTGAATGAGCTCTGATGTGTTAATCTTGAATGTGCCGTGATGTGTTCATCTTCAATGTGCAGTGACGTGATAATCGTTAATGTGACTTGACGTGTTAGTCTTGAAGGAGCCGTGAAGTGTTAATCTTTAATGTGCCGTGACGTTTTAAACTTCAATGTGCCGTGACGTGTTAATCTTCAACGAGCCGTGACGTGTTGATCTTAAATAGACCGTCACGTGTTAATCTTGAACGTGAAGTGACGTCTTATATAATCTTGAATGTGACATGGTGTGTTACATAATCTTGAATATAATCTGATTTTGTTATAATCTTGAAAACGTGATTTATTATAACATCTTGAATGTGACGTGATGTGTTATAACATTTTGAATGTAACGTGATATTTTTAATATTTAATGTGTTATGTAATGTTGAATTTAACATGTTACATGTTATATAATCTCGAATGTAACGTGTTACATAATCTTGAATGTGTGATGGCCGCTATAGTCTTAAATCTGGAGTAACATGTTATCTTGAACCTTATATGTTGTATTGAATTTCAAACGATATCGTGAATCTGATGTTATAATACTGAATTTAATATATGTTACGTTATAATGCTGAATCTGATATGTTATAATCTTGAATATAAAGTATGTTATAATCTTGAATATGATGATTGTTATAATCTTGAATATGATGTATGTTATAATCTTGAATCTAATCCACCGTGTGCCATGCCGATAAGCGTGGGCGGTCATCATTAGCCATTTCACTCGATCACCAGAGTCGTGGGTCTGTCAGTGTTGTTGTCTCGGCCATACAACGTGACCAAGCCATCGAGTTGTTTACTTCTCTGCCTTCTTCTTGTTCTCTTACCCTCGATCTTTCCTGTTGTAACCAAATTCTCCAATTTATATTTATTTCTTCTCATAATGTGACCACAAAAAAAAAAGTTTGACTGTATACATCTAATTTCTCTAATCAATTTACGATTTTCATTTGTTTCTTATAGGACCTGGTCATTGGTTTTTCTGTCTGTCTATGGTATTCTTTGCATTTTCCTCAGAAGCCACATTTCCACAATCTTCATTGGATCTGATAGGATATGTTATAATCTAGTATCTGATAGGTTATGTTATAATCTTGAATCTGATAAATCCCCGGGAAGGTTAACCCGGTAAACAAATGCCCGCAGAAGTAGGATGTGTCGGCCTAACGTCGCAAGAACTCAGCTCTGCTGTAAACAGGCACAACGCAATCAAGTCCGGGAAAAAATAACCCCGGATGAACGCAGAAGAAGAAGAAGAAGAAGAAGAAGAAGAAGAAGAAGAAGAAGAAGAAGAAGAAGAAGAAGAAGAAGAAGAAGAAGAAGAAGAAGAAGAAGAAGAAGAAGAAGAAGAAGAAGAAGAAGAATCTGATAAATGTTATAATCTTGAATATGGTGTATGTTATAATGTTGAATCTAATATATGTTATAATAGTGAATCTGATATGATCTGCTATAATCTTGAATTAATGTGAATATGATGTGCTATAACCTTGTATATGATGCAATGTGCAGTATTTCCAAACTAAGCATGATGTATTAGTTGGTGACATTATGACCCCAGCCCCACCATTGTCACACCACAGATGAAAATCTCCATCCCTTGAAAGCGATCAGCTGCACTATATACATTCCATCTTAACCAGGATGTTTGCCATTATATTGCCGTTTTCCAGCCCTTTGACATTTCTTTGTTTCTCCTTTGAAACCTAAATGTTACGAATGCTACACCAGTTACGAATGCTAAACCAGAACGCTAGAGTAACAGTTGTGTTACATAAAGATCCCCATATATTTTTCAGACATTCTAATTTTGTACTCCAGGTAATGAGAATAAGACGTCGCTTTTTGTGAAACAAGAGCTGCAAGTAACGGCCGACATATAGGGTATTAGTCCATATATGTGACATTGTGGTACAGTGCAACGTCAATTAACCTTCACCAGGGATGTGGCGGAATAGACGAATAACGGAAATCTCTTAATACAGTGGTTCTCAACCGGTGGGGAATTCCCCCCAGGGGGGAATTTTAGGGTTTCCCGGGGGGGGGGGGGGGAATTAAGATTATTTCAAGATCGCGTTAATACAAGAACCGATTACTTAATATTATTTTTTCCTTCATACTTTACGGTTCTGTAACTCTCATCCTTCTAAAATTAATTTTATAAAGTAAGTAGACCCATAAATCACGTTTTATGTGGACATCTAGACTTGTTTTAGTATGTGCTATTAAATTTAGCTTCCATTATTATGTATACCGTGTAGAGGCGGGTGGTGGGAGGGGGGTGTTTCGATAGGAAATACGAATTGGGGGGGGGGGGGGGAATGACGTTCTGAAAATATGGTGGAGGGGGTCACGGGCCAAATTTTTAGGTAGGAAATACGAAAAGGGGGGGGGGGATGACGTTCTGAAGATATGGTGAAGGGGGGCACGGGCCAAAAAAGGTTGAGAACCACTGTCTTAATATGTATGTACAGCAGCGTGATTTCATTGCAGGCTTGGGACGAAAATGAAAATAACATCCTTTCAAACTGAATAATACATACATTGTATTTAATTTTACAAAACAATCAATATAAACTTCGATATAAGAGTAGTAATGTACAGTAATGTATTGAGATATTATAAACCTACATTACTTTAAAATAATCTGTCGTCTTTGAGGCTCGAGCTTTCTGCGCTGCAATGTTCCGTATCTTACACTGAAGTAGGATCTGTGTTGCATTTTCCTCCTCTTGCATTTCAAACCAGTCGATGCACTTTGATAACATTGTTTCTGCCCCTGAGTGGCTAGTTGTAGGTTTTTGGTTTCTTCTTATTCAATGGTAGTCACACTAGAAACAATTTCATCATCGTTCACATTTTCAAAGCCCCAATCCGCCAGATTCCAACCAATATGTTACTTGTACTGACGTAACGTTTCCATTGTTTAGTCCTATATTGTTGCACAGTTTCATAATTTCGTTAACACTAGCAGTCTCAGTTCTTTCAGTTTCGTCAAAAGGTTCATGCAAGTTTATTCCACTCATTGTTTAGGTTAAACACTCAGGTCAACCCAGGCAGTGGCGACACTGAAAATAGCATCCTTGTGTTGATATTCAAGATTGTTTTTTTTGTTTAAAGATGATGACGGATAACATAAATTGACGGTTAAACGAATGATGATTAATCGAAATTTTACTGTAGTAGCAAATATGAACCAATGACAGGCCTAGCAAACCGTGGGGGGGGGGGGGGGGAAATTTACTTGATCCTAGAAACATACTGCTCATGAATCATGGGGGAAACTGGAGGAAAGTGGCTAGTCGCAGGCGTTGGAACCATAATTAACCCTCCCCACGACGCTTAAAGACATAAGTGGAAGAAGACAATTTATAGGAACTTCTTTGGCCAACAAAAACAGCTACTTTGTTTTAATAATTTTACTCAACAAACAATATTGGCTTGGTAATTAGCTTAGATTCACATGTAACGTTTCATTAGATTCTGTTCAATACTACTTGTCTACAGAACCAAGCCATATCTCGTGGCGTACGCTTGTATGCCGGTGATGTTTAAGCAATTCATCATTATAACTAAGTTTCGTAACTGGTGTCGACGGCGTCTCCTCAAGTCTCTCCACTGTCCTTTGTTATCATCATCAGTTTCACTGCCGTCATCATCTTCCAACGTCATAATCATCATGTTAGTCACATTAAAGATTGGAATTGGATTCGCCTTATCATGTCATTGTACCGTCCACTGTTCTTCTTCGTCATCATCATCATCGTCATCGTCGTCATAACGATTATCATCATCGTCATCACCGTCATCATAATCATCATCGTTGTCATCATAATCATCATCGTTGTCATCCCAATCCTCACGTCATCATAATCATCATCGTCGTCATCACAATCATCACCATCATCATAATCATCATCGTCGTCACCATCGTCATCACCATCATCATAATTATCATCGTTGTCATCGCCGTCATCATAATTATAATCGTCGTCATCATCATCGTCTTCATCATCATCATCATCGTCGTCATCATCATCATCATAATTATTATCACAGTCGTCATGACCATTATCATCGTCGTCATGTTCATCATCGTCTTGTAGATCATCATCATCACCATGACCATCATCATCAACGTCGTCATCACTAGGTTATTCATTGTGGCCACTGATGCTGTCGTTGTCTGAACCTGCCTCTCTACAATCCTAGTATTATCGTAATCAACATTAACATCATTTGAATGTTCCGAATGCTAAACCAGAACGCTAGAGCTACAGAACGGGTACGTACATAATCGCCAGACGTTTTTCAGACATTCTAATTTTGTTGGACCTGTTTTTCTTACGTTATAGTTAGCCAAAAAAAAAAAAAAAAGTGCTCCAGGTAATGAGAAGAAAAAAATTGCTTGAGGTGAAGCAGGAACTGCAAGTAAGGGCCGACATAGTGTAGCGTGTTCATACAATTTATGGGAACAGCTCCGGACGGGTAAAAATTTTAATGTTTGTTTTATAATTTTACTCAAAAAAGAAAATACCCGCATCGCAATTAACTTAGATTCACATGTGAACATTTAATTAGATTCTGTTTAAAATTACATATCGCCTACACAATCAAGATGTAGCACCTCGAATACGTCAATGAAGAGTGGTTTCTAGGGAAACTAATCATCAGATCCGTCAGTTTGATGATCGGTGTCGAAGACATCTCATCAATTCAGTCCACTGTCCTATGTTATAATTGTCTCGTTATCATTACCACTGCCATCATTATGTCATTCACTTCGAAGACTGGTTTAGTAGTAGTCTATCTCACGTCACTATTCTCTATTAGTATAAGGGGCGTTCATTTGAAATCCGTTCGTGCTGCACCGAGCGTAATTGCATACGTTGAACATGATCATGTCATAGTCATGTGATAAGTACTGACCAATGAATAGAAGAGCACGTGCTTATCGTCCCATAATGCATAGGTTCTGTTTCTGATCGTTGAGAACATGGCCGGGTTGATCCAAAATCCGTCCAAAGAAGTCCAGAGAGCCGTGATTCAGTTTCTTTCATTTGAAGGATGTCGACCAGTGGACATTCATAGAAGAATGCAGGCAGCGTACGGTAACAAACGTGTGTCGAAGACAACAGTGACAGACTGGGCACGAATGTTTCGGAAAGGACGTCAGTTCACGACAGATCTTCGACGGCCGGGTCAAGCGCATATTGTTGCAACAGAAAAAACCATCGCCAAAATTGATGCAGCAGTACAAATGAACCGTTGTCGAAGCATACGTTCGCTAGCGAAAGAATTTGATGTGTCAATTGGGACAATTCAAAAGGTCGTTCCAAAGAAACTGCAATATCGGAAGGTGTGTTCACAGTGGGTACCACGGATGTTGACCGACGACCAAAAAGAGGAGCTCATGGGACGGTGTTTGAACCACTTACTGCGTTACAGAGTGGAGGGTGATGATTTTCTCTTCCGCATAGTTGCAGGCGATGAATCATGGTGTCACCACTTTGAGCCGAGCAGCAAAAAAGAGAGCATGCAATGGAAGCATGCTGGATCACCAAAAGCCACAAAATTCAAGTTACATATTTCTACTGGTAAGGTTTCGTTGAGCGCATTTGTTTTACCATGAAGAGCTATTGTTGGCCGACTTTAAAGAACCTGGTGTCAACATAAACTCTACCCACTACTTGCAAACACTAGACCAAATAAAAAAAATGTCATCAAGAATAAACGACCCGACATGTTTTCTCGCGGTGTGATTTTGTTGCACGTCTGCATGTCGCAAAGATTGTGCAGGAAGCATTAGCAATAAAGAAGTGGCAAATTCTGCAACATCCAGCCTATAGTCATGATCTGTCACCATGTGATTTTCATTTGTTCGGACCTCTAAAAAAAACTCTCAAGGGGCAACGATTTCACACAGATGCAGACGTAAAGAACTCGGTAAACACTTGGTTCAGTGAGCAACCACTATCTTTTTTTGCAGACGGCATTCGCCGCCTACCTAAGCAATGGGATGCTTGCCTGAATGCCTACGGCGACTTCTTCTGACCAACCCATGGTGTATAATTAATTCAAAATGAATGCTTCGTTTAATTCTACCACCCCTGTTAATGTTTCTTCCATGCGTTTGCAATAAAGCCATTGGATCGGGTTTCAAATGAACGTCCCTAATAGTGCCGGCGTCGCTGTGATCATCAAAACTGTCATGATGATCATCATGTTAATCAGGAAATTGGTGTTGAAGTTCCTGTAATATCATCATCCTGCTCATCATCATCCTCAACATCATCATCCTCAGCATCATCATCATCATTATCCTCATCATCTTCATCATCATCCTCCTCCCTCATCCTCCTTCGAATCCTCCTCCTCATCCTCCTCCTCATCCTCCTCCTCACCCTCATCATTCTCACCCTCATCATCCTCATCATCATCATCATCATCATCATCAAAATTATTATTATTTATATCTGCATCATAAAAATCACCCTCATTATCATTACTGTCATCAGCCATCACTCATCATCACCACTCATCATCATCACTCATCATCATCATCATCATCATCATCATCATCATCATCACTCATCATCATCATCATCATCATCATCATCACTCATCATCATCATCACTCATCATCATCACTCATCATCATCATCACTCATCATCATCATCACTCATCATCATCACTCATCATCATCACTCATCATCATCACTCATCATCCATCACTCATCATCCATCACTCATCATCCATCACTCATCATCCATCACTCATCATCCATCATTCATCATCCATCACTCATCATCCATCATCATCATCCATCATCATCAGCCATCATCATCAGCCATCATCATCATCATCATCATCATTATGTCATTTACATGGAACACTGGTTAAAACATCTGATGGCTGTGGAAATGTGGCTTCTGAGGAAAATGCAAAGAATACCATGGACAGATAGAAAAAGCAATGAACAAGTCCTTCAAGAAACAAATGAAGATCGTAAACTGATTAGAGACATTAGACGTAGACAGTCAAAATTTTTTGGGCATGTTATGAGAAGAAATGAATCTTGGTGACAACTGGCAAGATCGAAGGGAACAGACCAAGAGGAAGACCAAGAATTAAGTACCTGGATGGCTTGGCCACATGGCATGGTCGAGACAGAAGCACGGAGCTGATCCACGACTCTGATGATCGAGTGAGATGGCAGAACATGACCGCCCACGCTTATCGGCATGGCACATGATGATGATGATAACCCTCTATTTTTTTCATTGTCGTCATCATCGTCATCGTCATTGTCAACATCATCATCATCAACATTATCATAATCGTCATGACGTTAGTTCGAAGGCTGGTGTTAATGTCCGCAGCAACAATGTCTCCGGTCCTCGGCAACAATGTCCCCGGTTTTCGGCAACAGTGTCCTCGGTTGTCAGCAACAATCCCCGGTTATCAGCAACAATGTCCCCAGTCCCAGCAACAATATTCCCTGTCCTCAGCAACGTCGCCTGTTGTCAGCAACAATGTGTCCCCAGTCCTCAACAACATCTTCAGCTCCGAGAGTAAGCAACAATTTGTGCTTCTGACTTAGTTTGGATGTTCTATTTGTCTCTCCTTCTCCCCACCCCTGATTTTCCTTTCAGCATTTTTAATAGTTCATGAAGTACACATGTAACTGTTTAAAAGAAAGAAATTTTACACACAATGAAATATTCGCACTTAGTAATAGCAACCCAGACTTGTGAACTAAGTCAAGAACCGACATAACATCACTCATAATTCCCATAAGTGCTTTGACATCATTTTCAACAGCCAGAGAAGAGTCTTAATACTAATGGTATCAGTCTGTTTTAGTGAAAAATTAAAGATCCCTGTTATCCGCCTTGAGTGAGGATATATTGTGACACCCCCACCCCCCATATGTGATTTATGGCAATTGACATCCAGCTATAAATTGGCTCTCATGGTAAGAAAACTGATTCGAATCCACAATAAGGCTGTTCTGAAACGGGCACACTATAGAAAACACAAAACTTGCTTACTATAAAAACACAAAACTTGCAAACTATTGAAAACACAAAACGTGCATACTATAGAAAAGAGAACACTTGCACACTATAGAAAAGAGAACACTTGCACATTATAGAAAATACAAAACGTGCACACTATAGAACACAATAAACTTGCACGCTATAGAAAACACTAAACTTGCACGCTATTAAAAAAAACACAACTTGCACACTATAGAAAATACGAAGTATACAGGAAAATACTAAAGATGTCCTGGAAACAGACCTCATACGAAGTCAGGCACAAATAGGACATTAGGATCATTAAAAACAACTTTAGCAATCAAGCTGGGGTGGAATCGAACAAGCATCTTTTCTGAAGCAAAATTGGAATGTGCGCGGCGGGCTATTTCGCATTAAGTAAAAGATACAATCGGCGTTATGAACTTAACTGTTAGAGTAACCCGTATATTAAGGTGGCTGTAGGTAAAATGACATTTTACAAGACCTGAATGAAAGATCATAGAAGAAAACTGGTTCATAAACTCTTATCTCAGAAACAAATAGTTTGGCCATATTAAATGGCGTTGTTGTGTAGAGTGACCAGTGTTAGCCATAGATCATGAAAGACGAGGTAGGGGTCAAAGCGCACGAAGATGGACACAGGACGCTGAAGACATCTGCCACGAAATTGCATGAGAACTGGAAAGGACAAATCTTTGACCCGTGACGAAAGCGATGTTGCGCAAAAAACCTGCTAGATGATGGTGCTGATGCTGCTGCTACGAAGGAGGAGGCGGCGGAGGAGGAGAAGAAGGCGGCAGAGGATGATACAGTAGACAATTAAAAAAAAAGTGTATTACAATGCATTCCTTCACATAAACTTCATACGTGGAAATGAAACAAAAGCCTGTAGATGGGCGAAGATAGGCGGAAGACTACCTGAGTCTAATATAGACATTACCTTTAAGAGGCCAATAGATTTATAAGAACCAATTATAGAACCAACTGGGAATACGAGCATCGAGGCTACGAGACAGATGACGCATATATCCCACTCAACCCAAAAGAACAAGTAATAAACTTCGTACTTTAAACAGAACACAACCGACTGCAGCACCACATAGTGAATAAACTAAAGATAGGAGAAACTGATGAATGTAACGAACTGGTAAAATGACGGCTAAATATTTGTTACATGAGTGTCTAACATATGGGGAACAGAAAAACACTAGTCTAGCCTTCAGCCACTCCATTTGAGGACACAATCTATGGGCATGTCAACAAGCTGAACTTGACTGCTGCTTTCTTTGGACTATTTCCAACTGACGTATACAAGTGACCGAAGAGGAAGAATACGTAACAGGTTCCGCGATTTATAAAACAGGTCTGAAAACATGGAAATAGAAAGAGAAGACACCCGTTGGGAAAACAGCAATGTGGCAATACATGCACATTTCAGCACGTCCCAGCAATTTATGGCGTCAGCTTCGGGCGGGAAAAACGTGCCGTTTTTTTGTAATTTAATTCAAACGAAAAAGATCCCAGGCTATATAATTAGGTTAGCACCACCTTAGGCATTTAATAAACAGAAATTGTTGATCATTTTTGATGAAGCTGACAACACATCACACGGCAGAAGTCTAAGTATAGAAGCCAGAGTAAAATTGTAGTTTCTACGCTAGTTCACCAATGCTGAGACAGAGTATAGAAGCCAGAGTACTACTAGTTTCTGCACTATTTCATCAACGCTGAGGCGGAGTATAGAAGCCATAGTAATATTGTAGTTTCTGCGCTAGTTCACCCACGTTGAGACGGAGTATAGAAACCACAGTAATACTCTAGTTTCTGCGCTAGTTCACCTACGCTGAGACGAAGTATAGAAGCCACAGTAATACTGTAGTTTCTGTGCTAGTTCACCCACGTTGAGACGGAGTATAGAAGCCACAGTAATACTGTAGTTTCTGCGCTAGTTCACCCACGTTGAGACGGAGTATAGAAGCCACAGTAATACTGTAGTTTCTGCACTAGTTCACCTACGTTGAGACGGAGTATAGAAGCCACAGTAATACTGTAGTTTCTGCGCTAGTTCACCGACGCTAGGGCGGAGTATAGAAGCCATAGTAATATTGTAGTTTCTGCGCTAGTTCACCGATGCTAAGACTAAGTATATAAGCCAGAGTACTACTAGTTTCTGCACTATTTCACCGACGCTAGGGCGGAGTATAGAAGCCATAGTAATATTGTAATTTCTGCGCTAGTTCACCGACGCTGAAACGGAGTATCAAGTTAAGATGTGCGGCTCTAGCTTGTGTAAACGTGGGTAAAATCACAATGTGGACTTTGTATTGTTTATTTTTAGAAACAATCGTATGGTGTGTCCCCCTCCTTCCTATTTACTGCATCCCTAGGTAGTGGATAGAACACATAGCCTTCGTGGATAAGGGCGAGAGACTTAAGTATTCCCGCGTACACAATACACATTAAAATCTCAGCATTTGAAATCGTAAAGGAAGCGTCAAATTTGCCGCTGCTCGGGCTACAATTCAAAACTAGAAAACCAACAAACAGATTATTTTATTTGTCGCATGTCTGATTCATGTATACAAACATTTGGATAACACACAGTTGTATAGCTTTCATTGTCTGTATAGACGTATTCCCACATAATCCTTTGGGGCTCATCCGATCCACCTAGACCCTCTGGCATGTTTTTAGTGGTTCGCGTCTCTTTTGTCGGTTCTCGGCCCTCACGACCAGATCTGAGCACATTTACCGCGATTACATAGTTATATTGTTCAAATACATGTGCAAGAGATCGAGGTTTGAAAGAAAAGGTAGGTGTATGTCCTTTACATGACGTGTCAATCAACTCCATCATGTAATGGCCGTTGGTGATTTTATAGAGAAAAAAAATTTACGTTCAGTACTTTATTATTCTTCCTGAACGACGACGCATATACCATTGTGGAAATCAACGCAAAGGCCAAGGCTCCCAAATATCCAGCCGCCGACTTTGAGCCCGGTATGACGAGACTGTGAAACTACGGTCTCTACCCCTAGGTCACAAACCTTTCGTGGTAAGGCTGTTTTAAAACTCTTAACGACAGATACAACTGCCTGCAAGATTTCTTTCCACTACTACCTGTGGTATGGGAACATTTCGTTTCGTTGCCTCGGACATGATGGCTGACTTTGAGAAAAAAGGAAGAACTAACACGGCTATATGTCAACAACTCATGTGTCAGGCATCATCGGATTACTTCTCCCACACCACACAAAAAACTTGCAAGTCGTGTGAGAGGAAATAAATGGTACATTTTATTGCCGTTGGCTCTTTACACGCATATAACAGTCGCTATCAAACCACACACAAAGCCACAGCATTGCCTATCACTAGTTTTCTAAACTCTAATGCTATTTCTATCTATTTGGCTACACAAAACTCCTATCAACGCTACACGAGGTGCTCCCTACAATGTCAGTCCCCAGTCTGACTCGTTGGCTCGCGTGGTCACACACCACGCGGAAGGACCTTGATGTGTCCTTCAGCTTTCTGCGTGCCGTTCGACTTGGCACGCTGACATTAGCTGTCTTTGGTTGAGTGGCAATCGTGGCGATCCCGTATGCGTGATTCCAGAGTGCTAGCTATCTGTTCAACGTCTCCGTGTCTCTTGAGAGAACTAGTTAATAGTCCCCCATTCTATCACCTACCCCGCCCTTATATCGGGGCACTGTATCACCGCTATCTATTTGAGGTTGACCACTCTTCCCGGTGGTGTTCTATCTTGAGGCAGACCTCCGGCCCTTATGTTGCAGTCTTTGACACACACCCTCCCCTCCTGTGTTGTGTCATCAACTTTGCGTCATTGGTTGTGACGCAAGAGGTTTCTAAAAAATTAGTGTATCTTATTTTTGTCAAAGACTGTAGATAACCTGGCTTTGGGTAACTCCATAGACTTCTACTGACTATTGTCACAATGTAGTATCACTTTACTTGGCTACTGACAATCGCCACAAACTTGTCTGGTTGGCGTGAGCCCTATTCTCAATCGCAATATTATATTAATTAGAGGTATGTCTGAACCGGACCGTTGTCTTATAAGACCTGCCCTCCAATAGTAAATTAACTTACTACCCATACAAAGTTGACTTTCTTAGGGTCAACACATGAATTGCTTCATGTCCCCCATATAATATTAAACAACCATTACCCAAGCTGTGTGCGACAGGCTTTACCTATTTCGCTTCCGCGTGTAAAGTTATCTTTCACTGTTAAGTTAGTGTTTCGTTGTCTATTATGTCCCCTGATCCTGAGTTATCTCCCTTTGATCTATAAAATATGTATGCAATTTATATGTTTGTTTTTCTGGTTGTTTGCGTGTTTGGATGTAATTACTAATATAGTCTACCTTCTAACATGTATATCTATCTATCATGTGTATGTATGTTAGTTTTTCACGTGCCATAATTCGGTTAAATGTGGCCACAAACAAGTGTATAACACTAATTCGTGACTACGTTTCCGTCTTATGAGACTTAAAATACTTTATCTAAGATCTAAACTAAACTACACACAACACATCCATCACAGCACACTTCCAACATTGAAAGCAAACACTTGACGCAGACAACATATAAAAAGTCGCGTTGAGCGGCAGAAAAATCCGCTGACCGATCTCTCTCTCTCTTGCATAATTTACATTCGCTCTCACTTTCACACTTCTGTCACACATCTTTCACCATCCCAATTATTTAAAAACCTTGGAGTGACACTGTACACGTTTGGCTCAGTTTGAGAAAGTTGAGCTAAATGACTGTGCGTAAATCGCTGCACGAGTCATGTATATACAACATATTTACATGTAAGAGCAAAGGGTTGATGGTTTATACCCTTGGTCTTATGACCAACTATATTTTACTGTAATAATACTCTAACTACTGACATACTAATACTACTACTATAAATGTGTATTTAATGTGTTAACTATTTTAATCTATTTTGTCACATTAATGCTAAGATATGCTTCCATTAATCCTAATATTTATCTAATTTAAGGGATGTTATCTAACTTATTTAAAATGAAGTTGATGTGAGATGAGTTATGTACCTTTGTGAAATGGGTAATGTAACATCTAATGAATTATGTACCTTTCTAACATGGGTAATTTGAGATATGAAAAAATTATAACTGATGTTTTTAAATGAGAAACTATATGATTGATATTCTTAGTCTAAATGGTGTAAATGACGTATATTTAATTGTCTAATATTTTTATCCTATTATGGTGTAAATTAATCATAATAATAACTGATCATGGTTGTTAAATGGAATGGTTCATTAAGATGGAATGACATCAACTGAAATGAAACAAAGTTGAATGTAATAAACTAAATGGTACTATTCCTATCTAAACTACTATCTCTTCTATTTTTAAGGTAAGTAAGTGGGTAAGATAATGATTTATGTAAACTAAAAAAAATGAAAACTACATTATTTCCTAACTCTAAGTGTAAATTAAAGTTACCTATTCTACCTATAATTTATCATACTATTAAAATATTATAATACATATCACAATAAGTATTTATATACATAGTATTCAAATACCCCAGGTTAGTTGTTGCCTCATTGTTCAGAAATTGCTTTCATTGGCATACTATATAATTACTCTTGTCCTGGGTATATTAAATACAATACACAGTCATACTTGTGTCCTATGGGTATGGCACCTGTAGAGTTCGCTTGTGTCGTAGACCAGTATTTTTTTAGTGTCTGTATTTATGGACCGTTCTGACACTGTTTTTCTCTGTTTAACACACATGATTCACCGGACACATATGGAGCTTAGTAAATAACGAGCTGTTCCAGTTCACACGGTGATATATTTGTTTTTCGGAGTACAGTTCTTCTTTTGATGTCTACGGACACATGGTAGATCACTGTTCTTAGTGCCTAGTTTAGCACATAATGTCTATGTATTCATACAATATTTTACATAGAATATTATACTGTACTATTTTAACAATTATTACTCTACACACTTATGTGGAAACTCTGGTATTTCTACCTCAGATGGTCGACTAAGGGTATCAGCCAGAATGTTGTCCTTACCCTTAATATGCTCTATACTAAAAGTATAGTTTTGTAGAATAAGCGACCACCTGTATATCCGGTCATTCCGATGCACACCACTTTGTATGACCGTGATTGGGGAGTTGTCAGTCTGGACAATGAAGTGAACACCCGCCAGAAATCGATGGAGCTTCCTCACCGCATAGATGACGCTTAGGGCTTCCAACTCTGATATGGAATATCTGGACTCCGCAGGTGTGATCTTACGGCTCACGTAGCAAATCGGGTGGAAGATGCCATCATAAAATTGGCCTAGTACTGCAGCGATGGAGATTCTGCTGGCATCTGTCCTAAGATAATAAACGAGCCTAGGATTAGGCAAGCGGAGGATTGGTACATTACTAAACAGGATTTTCAATTTTGACAATGCAGAAATTAATAATGCATCTTTGACATCCAATTTTACAGATGCTTTTAAAACATTGGAAAATACACTTGTAATTTCCGCTAAATTTGGTATGAATTTGCTATAGTAATTTACTAACCCCAAAAGGCTTCTGACCTGCTTCTTTGTGGTAGGCATGGTCAGATTCATAATTTTTGTAATAATTCTATTGTCAGTCTTAAGTTGACCTTGTGAAATGACATGACCCAAAAAGTCAATTTCTTTTAGACCCAATTCGACTTTGCTCGGTTTGACAGTGAGACCGAAGAGTCGCAACCTATCAAAGACATGTCTCAGTGTCAGTAAGTGTGTTGTCCGGTCATCAGTATGGACACATATATCATCTATATAAATCACTGTATTCGTCACTCCATGCAGTAGATCTCTAGTTAAGCGTACGAAAGTGGCAGGAGCATTTCGAAGTCCGAAAGGAAGAAAACGCCACTCGTAAAGTCCTAAAGGAGTTGAAAAAGCAGTAAGATGAATGGATTGAGTCTGCATAGGGACCTGCCAATATCCCTTAGTAAGATCTAATTTAGAAAAGATTTTGGAGGTGGACATGTCAAGGATAAGATCTTCGCAGGAAGGAATTGGTTCTGCGTCGATCTTAGTGACGTTGTTGAGTTTGCGATAGTCCACACACAGACGAATTGTGGAGTCTTTTTTCTTAACTAGGACGATTGGAAAGGAGTACTCAGATGTAGATTTCTGGATGATCCCACTAGCTTCTAAATTAAGAATTTCCTTATTTAGACTTTCTCTATAGCTGAGTGGGATAGAGTACGGCCTGCATTTAATAGGCTTAGAGTCCGAAAGAAGAATGGAGTGCTCGATTCTGTCCGTCCTACCTGGAATGTCAGAAAATATGTCTTTGTACTCTGTCACTAATTGTACTAATTGTCGTCGTTGACTGTCTGTTAGTCCCTGTTCTATCTGTATGCTATCCATTGTCGCAGTCTTGTCTACAATGGGAACAGGTAGTTTCATTTCGTCGTCGTCTACCTGATTCAGTACGGTGGTGGTGCTAAGTGCGTATTCTGTAAGCTCACTAGGTGTATGGATCTCGTCGGATTTGCCAGTCTCGCTAACTAGTGTAGTTGCGTTGTGTACGTCTGTCGTCTGATCACTAGGTGTGGGTGCACTGTGTTCGTCTGTCTCTACGCCTGTCTCTTGTCGTGAAAAGTAGGGTTTCAGCATGTTGACATGGAATATCTTTAAGTGTCCGTTTATTGATATTTCATAGTCAACATCTGAAATTTTACGTACCACCTTGAATGGCCCTTGCCATGAGGTCAATAATAAATTTCGTTTGTCTGGAAGTAACAAAAGTATGTCTTGATCTGGTTCAAGATCAATTGTTCTTGCACTTTTGTTGGCGTATTGGCGGTAGATTTGACTCTTCCTCTCCAAAGCTGCCTTGGCTATAATACACGATTTCATGATTTTGTCTCGTGTTTCTGTCACCATTTCATAAGGTGTTTTTGGGGTGGGAATTTGAATGGAATTAGTTATTACCTGATGGTAAATGGTTAGGGGTCCACGTGGATTAGCCCCGTACACTAATTCAAACGGTGAGAAACCCGTGCTTGAATGGGGAATCTCCCGATAAGCGAAGAGCACTGTTGGTAACAGTGTATCCCAATCAGCTGGGTTTTCTGCTGTCACTTTAGCCAGCATATGCTTAAGATCTCCATTAATTTTTTCTACTATTCCATTGCTGGCTGGATGGTATGCTGTTGTACAGTGTTGTTTAATCCCTAACATTTTTGTAAGGGCTTGCGTTGCAGCCGATATGAATTGAGTTCCTCGATAGGATATTATGGTCCGTGGAAATCCGAATCGTGAGAACAAGTGTAGAAATACATTGGCAACGTCTTTGGAGGTGATGTATTTCAAAGCTACTGCCTCAACCCACCTTGAACATAGGTCGACCATCGTTAATATGAAGCGATTTCCTTTGCCGGACACCTGATTCAGGGGTCCAACAATATCTACCGCCACAATCTCAAATGGCCTAGAAGCCAGTGTAGAAGGTTGTACTTCAGCTGTAGGATGTTTACCCTTACGTACTAATTGTTGACAGACATTACAAGACCGACAAAATAATTTTATATCATTGCAAAACCCTGGCCAATAAAAATGAGCCTGAATTCTGGCCCTGGTTTTGTCGTATGCAAGATGACCAGCAAAAGGTGACTCATGTGCAATCTTTAGCACAGTAAGGCGGTGTTGTACAGGTAACACCGTTTGCTGAATCTCATGGTTACCAGTTATATAATATCTAGTAAGAATGCCATTATTAAGCCTAAAGAACCATGATGCATTTTTGGTCACTTTGGCTATTTCTTTCAATAATTTTAAATATGGAGACACACTAGGATCAGCTTTCTGCTGTTCTATGAATTTCTGTCTGTTGGTATCATCTGTGCCAGTTGGAGAAAGCAACAGTAGTCTCTCATCTTGTAGTGTGTCTTGATGTTTTACAGTGTCTGCTCTTGTTGTTGCATTAGCTGCATTTAATCTTTCCCATGCAGCTATTTCATCGCTAGTACATTGTTTCAGTTGGGGTAAGCAACCCAAAATCAAATCAGTATAAGGGCTGTCAAGTATTGCACAAGTAAAGGTACCAGAAAGGAAAGGAGTGTTAATACGGGCTTTGGCCAAAGGGTAAATTTCAATGTTACCCGAAAAGGTTCGGCATTTGACAGAGTCACCTGTATAGTCATCTGGACTCACCAGTTCCTTTCTGAGACCAATAAGGGTACTGCCGCTGTCCAGCAAACATTGGCATGGTCTATCGTTGACTATTGCATTGTGGAACAACAAGTTGCCTCTGGAGGCTAATGCTGCATTGACATTCTCAGTTGAGAACGGTACTGTATGTCCACATTCTAATTTTCCGTCTGCATGAAATTGGTGACATCGTTCACAACTGTCAAAACTTAATATATCGTTTACACAACACACATCCTCAGATTGGTTAACAGGTAAAGTATTTTCAATCTCACACTCAGTCTCACTACCACTATCAGAAGATGTATCAATCAAAATAGCATTGTTGGCTTTCATACGTTGACGGCCCAGGCACTTATTTGAATAATGGCCATAGCTGGAACAAAAGAAGCATTTGATTGCACGCCTGTATGCAGATCTTTTGTTTTGTTGCTTCTTAATAACATTTTCAAGATGCGCCGGATAATTTGGCGATTTGTCACACATAGAATAAGTGTCATGCAAAAGTTGACAGTAAATACATTTTGACACTTTCCTATCTTTCTGGTCGATTTTCTGAAAAGGTTTTCTCTTACTCTGATAATTTTTAGGTTGGTCTTTCACAAAAGAAACCACTTCAGAGTCATTTGAGGTCTTGAAAATATCTCTGTTAGAAGAAAAATATGCAGATCCTTTCTTTTCGAACTGCTCTATGTTCTCAATGTCTGACTGCTGCAAAAATTTAGCAAAAGGAGATGGTATAGTGGATATGACTTTATCCATGGCTATTAAATTTTTCAGTCTATCAAAGTCTTTTCCTATGTTAGCTGCTTTAAGCCACCTATCTAGTACACTCTGAACATTTGAGACGTAATCAATGAAAGTCTCACTAGGTTTAGGTTTTAAATTTGAGAACTGAACCTGATACCCAGGGGCATCAATTAAAAAGTGTTGCATTATCCTATCATGTATGTATTGATAGTTAGATCTAAGATCAGATGGTATAGATTCTATCACTTTAAGGGGCTCACCACTCAGGTTCTTCATATAAATCATAGCCCACATCTCTATTGGAACTTGATGATATTTAAACTGATACTCGACATTTTCTGTCCAGGCTGATGTGGAATCTTCTTTACAATATGGTTTGATAATATTTTTGTATTTGTTGAACTTATTTTCTTCTTGGTGACTTTTTAGTTTAGTGGCAGAGATCTCTGCGTGTGAGTCTACATCCATACCTTTCATCTTTAATTGTGTCTCTGATTCAACTTGTATCTGTTTTTCCTTAACTCTAGCCATTTCATCTATCTCTTTTTGCTTTAGTTCTCTCTCTTGATCTAATGTCTTTTGTTTTAGTTCTTTCTCCTGATCTAGTTGCTTTTGTTTTAATTCTTTATCTTGTTCTAACTGCTTTAGCTTAATTTCCTTATCTAGTTGTGCCATCTCTTTTTGATGTTCTCTTTCTCGAGCGCGTTCATCTCTCTCCGCATCTTCTTTTCGTATACGTTCAGCTGTCTCAGCATCTTTTGCTTCTTTAAATTTCTGATCAGCATATTGTTGTAGCTCTTTACCTGTGTATTGTAGCTCTTTACCAGCTTGTATAAAGTCACTTAAAGTCGCCATGTTATTTGGTAATTGGCTAGCGTTGACCCGCACTGAGTTCTTTAATCACTTATTTATCTTTGATAGGTTATGTTCCTTAATATCTGAGCACTGCAAATTGTACTCTTTGTATATAACCTGAAAAATTTACTCCTGCAAAAACAGAGCACAAAAGTATGCTAATGCATCACAAGCTGAAAAAAGAGATGCACTATTAATCACATTGCATGCCAAAAAATATTGAGTATACTCAACTTAATGTTCCCGAGAATCAGGGAACACACTCCGGTAACGCAGGTCACCTTCTTTGCCACTTCGGCACAGACACGAGTTTTCTAATTAGGTCACCTGTTTGGTACTTCGCACACACACGAATCTTCTATTCAGCTGTTGTTCACCCTGGTTTACAGAGCAGCAACAATTAACAAATAGTAACCGACATATTATTCGACAATTTGATACATCACCATGACATGCCCACAAAAAAAAAGAATATAGTTAACTTAATATTAAATTGTCAATGTCCTGTCTTCGTTCTAACTTTTTTTGCCTTTCGTTACTAACCTAATTTAATCTATGCAAGTGTTGTGCAGACCAAGTCTAATTTGCATAGCCGAAAGTAGTGCCCTCGTGACGGTAAACACAAGAAAAAGTACCCCAAAAAAAAATTCAATAACTGCTTTGAGATAAATAAAAATATATTATTATTGTTTAAATAAACAAATATATTCAATTACTAACTCAAATAAACAAATAATAGGTAATATAAAGCAACGATTCAGGCGGGCAGCAGCTTACCGAGTTGTAAACATTCAGATGCTGAATGCCAATGGCGTGGAACAACCGTTGGTCAATCGCAACACGTCAGAGGCGCAGCGCTATTTTTAGCTTCCAAAAATCGATAATGTTGCTGGCTGTGTATCGCTCCGCCAAGAATCATTTTTGATAGTTATTCATAAATATACAAATAATTACATGAATAATTACATGAATAAATAAAGAAAATAATAATATCAATACTTACAACTTTGAAGAACACATGATTTAACTAAATAATATCTTAATAAACACAAATAAGCATTATTTCGTCACGATAGGCACCGTTTAGCTCGCAACTTGTCCTAGTCTGCACACGTCATCGTCACTGACACAAATTAAATTCACTACTTCACTATTTGTAACCTTAGTCAAGAGCCGTGGGTCGGTGTATTAGCTTGAACTTTCGTCCAAGCCACACTTCTGACACCACATTAATCCTTGCCTGTCAACGACTCATGTGTCAGGCATCATCGGATTACTTCTCCCACACCACACAAAAAACTTGCAAGTCGTGTGAGAGGAAATAAATGGTACATTTTATTGCCGTTGGCTCTTTACACGTATATAACAGTCGCTATCAAACCACACACAAAGCCACAGCATTGCCTATCACTAGTTTTCTAAACTCTAATGCTATTTCTATCTATTTGGCTACACAAAACTCCTATCAACGCTACACGAGGTGCTCCCTACAATGTCAGTCCCCAGTCTGACTCGTTGGCTCGCGTGGTCACACACCACGCGGAAGGACCTTGATGTGTCCTTCGGCTTTCTGCGTGCCGTTCGACTTGGCACGCTGACATTAGCTGTCTTTGGTTGAGTGGCAATCGTGGCGATCCCGTATGCGTGATTCCAGAGTGCTAGCTATCTGTTCAACGTCTCCGTGTCTCTTGAGAGAACTAGTTAATAGTCCCCCATTCTATCACCTACCCCGCCCTTATATCGGGGCACTGTATCACCGCTATCTATTTGAGGTTGACCACTCTTCCCGGTGGTGTTCTATCTTGAGGCAGACCTCCGGCCCTTATGTTGCAGTCTTTGACACTATATAGAAAATGAATAATTGCGTGAAACAGGAACCATTCATAGTGCTTTAGGAAAACCTTTTCTACTCATAATGCATTAGCCTAGGCGGACAAAAGCGATAAATTGTGCTGCTGTTTCAAGATATTTTAAGGCAGCCATGCACTATTGGAGAGTAAACAGCGCTAAGCTGTATTGCTGCTACAGTATATATGAGTGTGGAGGTGGGGTTGTATCGCAGAGTCACGATGGGTAGAATGTAGTATAGAACGACATACGGTGCATGACAGCCTGGCAAAGCCTGCTACATTAACTGGACATTGCTTATGTTCATAGTGGAGTAGCTTCATTTGTTGGAAAATAAGGTCAAGGGCATGTGAGTTAATTTTGCGCAGGGTATGTTGGTGTCGGAGGACATGAACAGGTTGATAGACGTGCTGGGCCTCTCCTTTGAGCGGTGAGCTAAATTATGACAATGAGACGGCGAAGGCTCTCTGGGTCGAGTAACAGCGCAGCAAAACAATGACCCGCACATGGGAGGGGAGGGGTGGGGTATGATTCGCTAGAGAATGAGCTGAAGGTCTGGACGGCACTTGACACGTACATGAAAATGCATACGCCCGTCACATCAGGCTGCCACTAGTACCACCCCATAAGATATAAGTAAAAGGCAGGTAGACAGCCAGGCAGGCAGAAAGACAGGCAGACGGGTATGCAGTCAGGCAGGCAGACAGATAGTCAGGCAGGCAGGCAGATATAAAGACAGACAGACAGACATTCAATAGTGGGTGAATGTGTGTGAGAGATGAGTGTATGTGTGGGGGAGGTGTGTAGTTGTGAGAAAATGTGTGTGCGCGGCGGATGTGTGTGGGTTGCGGGGTGTGTGTTTTTGGGTGTTTATGGGTGGGGGAATATGTGTGGGCAGGTGGGGAGATGTGTTTATGGGTGGGGATGTGTGTATAGTTGGGGATGTGTAGTTGAGAGGTGGCGAATATTGGGTGGGTGAGTGGGTGTAGGTTGGCTGATGTGTGTGTGGCTGGGTGGGGAAAATTGTGATAGTGCGGGATATGTGTGTGGGTAGGTGCGGGATGTGTGGGTTGGCGGGGGTATGTGTGTGTGGTTTCTTCTTCTTCTTCTTCTTCTTCTTCTTCTTCTTCTTCTTCTTCTTCTTCTTCTTCTTCTTCTTCTTCTTCTTCTTCTTCTTCTTCTTCTTCTTCTTCTTCTTCTTCTTCTTCTTCTTCTTCTTCTTCTTCTTCTTCTTCTTCTTCTTGGTGTGTGAGGATGTGTGTGTGGGTGGGGAAATGTGTGTGGGTGGGGAAATGTGTGTGGGTGGGGGATCAGTGGGTGGGTGGCGGCATGTATGTTTGCCTGAGTCTGTGTGAGTGCGTGGAGGTATGTGTGGGTGGGTGGGGGAGGTTTGTTGGGTGGGGGATGTGTTGGTGGCTGCGGGATATGAGGTTGGATGGGGGATGTGTCTCACAACATTGCAATATGCACTGTTTATGTTTAAAACTTTCATTTGACAATATTTTTTTGTTTTGTTTTCTCATGTGAATGTATCATGCATAATATGCATTGTTTATGCTTACAAAATCCATTTGACAATGTTTTTCCCCCTATGTTAATGTAACATGCACATTTGATGAATGAAAGATGAGTGATTGAAAGAGCCGAATGTAAGGCAGGCCTGCGTGCCCAAGTTGTTACCCTCTTAAAATACAGTTCGTTTGTTCGTTCGTTCGTTCGTTCGTTCGTTCGTTTGTTCGTTCGTGATACAAACAAAAGTTAGTCTTTACACGTGCAGCACAATTTCCACTAAAAAGTTATCTAAAAATTACTTTATTCCCCCCAGCCCAGGTGACTGGAGCTAAGAGAAAGTATTAACTGCCAGACTTTCCAGCCACCACCATCTAACCATCTGGTTCATCATGTACTACCGTTAGCAATTAATGCTGCACAGGAAAGCAAGCAGACGAGGTTAATATGTGACAAATCATGTTGGAAAGCAACATCAAAGAGATGCGTGTAAACACAAAACAGGAAGCGTGCAACAAACGCCTGACAAATCACGATCAAAGGGCAGATGATATCCACGTTATGGGCTCTAGGAGTGTTAGTACATGTCCGGTGGGTATATTATAATGTACCTTTCGACCGGCGTAGGCTATAATGCTGCACCGCAAACATGTCATTATGTTCTTGATAACTACTTGATACTCCCAGTTCTGGGAAATATTCCGCCGTATTAGTTTCTCTTTTAATATGTTTTGTATTATTAGATGTTTGAAGGTTTTTTGATGAAGATTTCGATCGAAACGGTAGCCTGTATCTTAATTATCCATCCGTTGACTGACTGACTGACTGGCACCTTGCCGAATCAGCAAAGCAATGCTCTAACTGTCCAGTCCCTGGTCCCCGAAAGTTATTGTAATGCTATACATACTCCTCCAGTCCCTGGTCCCAGAAAGTTATTGTAATGCTATACATACTCCTCCAGTCCCTAGTCCCAGAATGTTATTGTAATCCTATACATATTCCTCCAGCCTCTAATCCCATAAAGTTATTGTAATCGTATACATACTACACCAGTATCTAATCCCATAAAGTTATTCTAATCCTGTACATACTCCTCCAGTCCCTAGTCCCAGAAATTTATTGTAATCGTATAATTTAATACTTCTCCAGTCCCTAGTCCCATAAAGTTATTGTAATCCAATACATACTCCTCCAGTCCCTAATCTCATAAAGTATTGTAATCGTTTACATTCTCCTCCAGTCCATAGTCCCAGAGTGTTATTATAATCGTATACATACTCCTCCAGTCCCTAGTCCCTGAGTGTTATTGTAATCGTATACATACTCCTCCAGTCCCACAAAGTTGTTATCCAATCTACCGCCACCCCCACTGCCATTTTCCCAATGAATGTTCTCGGTAATGACCACAGCAGTTGCTACCAACGCTTCGTTACACATTCTGCTTTGCTGAATCCTGACTATACCCTGGTGCAATTTCATGTATATTCATGACGTTCTCTAACTCTTTCGCCCTCACATTTCCCCTTCAATTGCGACTTGCTATTTAAGATGATAAAGAGTCAATGTAGCAGTCGTCCCTAGGCTACTGGCGCCTATGGGAAGCAAAGAATAGGAACACTATCCTACCATGCCGTAAGGAGCACCTAAGGAGGGTTAGCGCTTGACTGGTTAAATCTTCCTGTAGAACACACGTCTACAAAAGGCTTGACGTGAGTTGGTTGGTGGTTTACAGTCCATTGAAGTGGTCTCGAGATATGGTGTCCGCCTCGAGTGCTGGAGGTCCCAGATTCAAGCCCCGTTGAGAGCCAGGATTTTTTTTCACGTGGAATTCTAGTAACAAAATTCCCCTGGTCTCTGGGTAGTGAGATCGGACGCCCGTGTGTATTGTTGCGCGCGTAAAAAATCCCTCGGCAGTTGTAAATCGATAAAGAGTAGCCTAACGGTGCTGCCCAGGCAAAATTTCGAATTAAAAATCTATTCAAAAGTGTTTCAGGATCCTCGACGGTGCTACGGAATTCGTGCACTGAGCTGAGATTCTCCGAACTCAGGCTTGAGTTAGGAGTAGAACGGAGCACTTATTGATTACACCCTTGTGCCGTGATGTTGATCGGTCGACTAAACTAAACTAAACTAAACTAAACTAAACTAAACTAAACTAAACTAAACTAAACTGGAACATCAAAGGCAGCACAAAAAGAATATAGAATACTTGCTCACTCTGAATTATTATAACGTGTAACAGTTATACTATGCCCGTCTCCGTGGCCTAGGTCTTGCGGACGCGATTTGTGAGCTCGCTTATCTGCGTTCGAAACACAGCTGTGACAGATTTGGTAGAAGACCGCGTCGCACTGGGTCTTAACGTGTTCGTATGGGAGCCGGTCGGTCAGATACAATGGCAAACTACTGAACGTAAATTTACCAAGACAGCAACAACAGCAGTAAAATGCTGGTGTTAACAGCGACGCCCTGTAAATAGGATATGCAAAGCAAAAAAAAAAAAAAATTATACTATAACTTAACAATGAGAGACTGTTTCATATTGTTTAATATTACGTTAGCGATGTATCTTCTTTTCTTATTTCTCAGTCACACCTGCTTTCCTGAGCTATTAATTTTTCCAGGTAAGAAAAACTTAATTTGTTGAAGCATATATTCTAATTACTGAAGTGTCAAAACTGAGCTTGTTACTTTCTACGCGTTGGTAATCACACATTTTCATTTTCTTTAATTTACGTCAATGTCGTTTTCTTTACCTGCCTGAGTTTCATTTACTGTGACCTGGTGTACTGATGCCAAGCTTGATTTATAATTCTACAGTGAACATGTGAGATCTACAGAAAATATGTCAGTGATCCTGGTTGATGGACATAATATAAATAAATTAAGTTATGCTGATGGCACCGTCTTGATAGCAACAATGCAGAATGAACTACAGGACATGATACAGTGGTTGTAGAAAGTGAAAATAAAATGGGCCTTAGCTTGGCTAATAGAAATGCAGAAGTCATGGTAACAGCAAATAAACAGATTGTGCCTAAATGTGCAATTAAAGTAAATGACATTTTGCTGTAACTCCAACACAGAAAGTGCAGAAATTCAGATATCTAGGCACATGCATAACATATGAAAGGTGCACCACACTGATGAATAAAATAGCACAGGCACAGCATTATATCAAATGAAAATTGTGTGCAATAAGTCCTTGTCCTTGAAAGTTAGACAAATCTTGCTTGTTACATAGAATCGGTTTTAACATACGGCTGAGACATTCCTGGTACACACAAGTAATTTTCTGGTACACACAAGTAATATCCTGGGACACACAAGTAATTTTCTGGTACACACAAGTAATTTTCTGGTACACACAAGTAATTTTCTGGTACACAAGAAATTTCATGGTACGCACAATAAATGTCATGGTACACAAACAAAATTTCCTGGTACACACACACAATTTCCTGGTACACACACAAAATGTCCTGGTACACAAATGAAATTTCCTAGTACACACGAAATTTCATGGTACACACGTAATTTTCTTGTACACACTAATTTCCTGGCACACACACATAATTTCCTGGCACACACACGTAATTTCCTGTTACACACACGTAGTTTCCTGGTAGACGCACGTAATTTTCCGGCACACACACGTAATTTCCTGGTACATACGTAATTTCCTGATACACATCAGACATTTTCTACACACGACATTTTCTGGTATGATAGACTAATAATTGTTCTGGTACACACAAGTAATTTCCTGGTGGTACACACAAGTAAATTCCTTGTACACACAAAACATGTGCTGGTGTTACACAAAACAATTGCTGGTACACACGAGACATTTTCTGCTGGTACACACAAGACATTTCCTGCTGGTACACACAAAACATTTGCTGGTACACACAAGACATTTCCTGCTGGTACACACAAGACATTTCCTGGTGATACACACACAAAATGTGCTAGTACACACAAGACATTTCCTGGTGGTACACACAAGACATTTCCTGCTAGTACAAACAAGACATTTCCTGGTGATACAAACAAAAAATGTACTAGTACACACAAGACATTTCCTGGTGGTACACACAAGACATTTCCTGCTAGTACACATAAGACATTTCCTGGTGGTACACACAAGACATTTCCTGGTGGTACACGCAAGACATTTCCCGGTACACAAAAGACATTTCCTGTTGGTACACACAAGACATTTTCTGGTGGTACACACAAGATATTTCCCGGTACACACAAGACATTTCCTGGTGGTACACACAAGACATTTCCCGGTACACACAAGACATTTCCTGTTGGTACACACAAGATATTTCCTTGTGGTACACACAAGACATTTCCCGGTACACACAAGACATTTCCCGGTGCATATTCTTGGATGGATCCACCTGGGAGACCAGATCAATATAAAAATGCACTCTGATGCGGATTCGTACACACGACCGCCAGGCCTGCAGGCGATAGTCTAGCAACTGAACTGACGCAATCCCATATGTGTATGCATGTATGTAGCAACTGGACTGACGCAATCCCATGTGTATGTGAGTAGCAATTGAACTGACGCAATCGCATAGTTGTATGTATGTAGCAAGTGAACTGAAGCAATCTCGTAAGTGTATGTATGTAGCAACTGAACGACGCAATCCCATATGTGTATGTATGTAGCAATTGAACTGACGCAATCGCATAGTTGTATGTATGTAGCAAATGAACTGAAGCAATCTCGTAAGTGTATGTATGTAGCAACTGAATTGACGCAATCTCATTTGTGTATGTATGTAGCAAATGAAATGAAGCAATCTCGTAAATGTATGTATGTAGTAAATGAACGACGCGATCCCATATGTGTATATGTAGCAACTGAACTGACGAAATCCCATATGTGTATGTATGTAGCAACTGAACTGACGCAATCTCATATTTGTATGTACTTTGCAACTGAATTGACGCAATCCCATAGTTGTATGTATGTAGCAACTGAATTGACGCAATCTCATTTGTGTATGTGTGTGGCAATTGAACTGACGCAATCCAATATGTGTGTGTATGTATGCAGCCAATGTTCTCACACAACTTCTCGTCTTCCACATTTCGTTAAAAAACCAAAATCCTTTTCTGTGATCCAATGTCTAATTTATTATGTAATTTCTGACATATGATATTAAAGTACGTTTTCAGTTCTTGGTAATGGCTGAACAAAGAAATTTTCTGAAATCTGAGCATTTGATATTCTAGGCAATGCGATGAACGTTGATGTTTTGGGTCATGTGATGAACTATGTTTTCATGTCTTCTGGAATGAAACCAGTGATGTAAAAAAACACTGCATAACTTAGTAATTTCATCTTTGTCCAAATTCCCCAGAGCTGCTAATGTTTCTATTATTTTATCATAATTATCAAATTTTGCCGTGAAACGTTTTGTGGAGTTATTCCAGCGCCCGATGGGTGGCACTGGATAGTGTCTTCCGTGAGATTGTACAATGTCTTTGATGTCAATCCATTTTATTCTCGGTCGCTCTGTTGTATCAGAATTTTGATGTAGGGTCTGTGCTGATTGTTGGTGTTGCATTCTAACGAATTTGGCAACAAGGTGTCGATCTCGCTGTGATAACATTTATTTCAGCTCTCATGCGTCTCATCGCGCAGATGACTTTGCAAAAGTGTGATTTTGAAAATGAAGTGTGACAAAGGTAGGTTTAATGGGAAGAGGAGGGGGGGGGGGCATGCTAATTATGATCTGTTTTTAAATTATCATGCACGACGTTAGCAAGCCAATACAACCAAAGTAGGAGAAGAACAATGGGAGTTTGTAGCAGCTGAAAAGTCGGTATAAACCAGCCAGTGATTGAGTGACCGTCTGACAATATCACCAGTTAGATTTGACAGTCATGGAAGACGATGGGTAACCCTGTTCAAGGGAGGCCGGCCTTGTGTGTAGTAAATATGTTGTGAGGACAGGCCTAAGTTGGACAAACTGATTTTTGACATTATTGAGTTGACGGCATGAAGGGACAGCTAGCATGATGACGACAGGGCAGTAGATAGCTAGAGATTCAGGGACAAATCGCCATGCATGCAAACAACGATCTTGCAGCACCGCACATTGAGTGAAAGGTCAGACTAGGTTGGTATTCGGGATTGATTCACCGTGAGTTCTCAAATAAAGTTACAATATACATTGCGACGCTTACGTGTTGAAGTCGTTTCTACGCCTGTTGTTGTTTCTACCTTACGAGTCAACAGTTCAAACAATTTACACCCAATAACAGCATGGTCTAGCTTGTAATGCGTCGAAGTACACTTGTTCCTGCAGCGAGGCGCCGTCGTCATTTGGAGGTCACTTCGAATCCCGGTCGGTAACTATAGCTTTATTATTTTATGTTGTCTAGTGCGTCCTCTAATCTCTGCTTCTTTCTTCTCCTTCTATGAGCGCCAAACAATACTATGTGTGTTTATTTATGAACTGTGTGAGGAAATAGAGAATACCATGGACCGACAGAAAAATTAAGACAGTTCTTCTAGAAATATATGGGGAAGTATCAGCGGCCGGAGTGATAATGACCATACCTCCCCCCCCCCCCCCCCCCTCCCAGGAGCGTGCCGATTGTGGTCTGAAACACTGGGTCTAATTAATATGAGAGCATACAATGAAACACTGGGTCTATTTAATATGAGAGCATACAATGCAGACGGAAACATGTCGTTAAAATATGAGAGCATACAATACAGACGGAAACATGTCGTTAAAATATGAGAGCATACAATACAGACGGAAGAATTTCGTTAAAATATGAGAGCATACAATACAGACGGAAGAAATTCGTTAAAATATGAGAGCATACAATACAGACGGAAGAATTTCATTAAAATATGAGAGCATACAATACAGACGGGAGAATTTCGTTAAAATATGAGAGCATACAATACAGACGGGGAGAATTTCGTTAAAATATGAGAGCATACAATAGAGACGGAAGAATTTCGTTAAAATATGACAGCATACAATACAGACGGAAGAATTTTGTTAAAATATGAGAACATACAATATAGACAGAAGAATTTCGTTAAAAAATCAGACCATACAATACAGAAGGAAGAATTTCGTTAAAATATGAGAGCATACAATACAGACAAAAGAATTTCGTTAAAATATGAGAGCATACAATACAGACGAAAGAATTTCATTAAAATATGAAAGCATACAATACAGACGGAAGAATTTCGTTAAAATATGAGAACAGTCAACTTTAGTTCGGAAACTTTAGTTAGGAAATCAAACATAAGCACAAGTACAGCGAGATAGTAAGTAACGGCCCTAAACAACGGCCCTAAGTAAATGTCATAAGCAACGGCTCTAAGTAACGGTCCTAAATAACGGTCCTAGGTAACGGCTCTAAGTAACGGCCCTAAGTAACAGCCCTAAGTAATGGTTCTAAATAACGGCCCTAAGTAACGTCCCTAAGTAACGGTCCTAAGTAACGGCCCTAAATAACGGTCCTAAATAACGGCCCTAAGTACGAACGAACGAACGAACGAACAGACTTTATTTTCAAAGGGTAACAAATTGGGCACGCAGGCCCGTTTTACATTCGGCCCTTCCAATCACTCATCTTTCTTTCATCAACAGTGCATAAAAAAAACATTGTCACATGAATTTTGTAAACATAAACAATGCATATTACTATGTTATGAGACACATCCACCACCCACACACACATCCCCCATTCACTCCAACTCCCCCATCCAACCACACACATAATCCACACATACATACATCCCCCCACCCATCCACCACATCCCTACACCTACACATCTCCCCACCCACACACACCTCTCACCCACCACACATCCCATCCACCCACACCCCAGGAACACATACACATTCCCCACCCACACACATCCACCCACCTACACACATCCCCCCACCCACTCACATATCCTCTTCCCGTCCCATTACCCACCATAAATCACTCACTCACACACCTCCAACCACCCAGCCAAACAAACAATCCTCGGCCACACATCCCCCACGCACACACACACATCTCCCCGTCAACTCACATATACCGCACCTACCCACACACAAATTCCTCACCCACCCACATAATCTCCCATCTCCCCCAAACCACTCAGATCCCGAGCCCACCCCTACAAACATCCCCCAAATCTCCTAACCTACACACACTCACCCACCCACACATCCTCTACCCACCCATCCCCCAACCAAACATACCTTAACCACACACCCTTACACATATAAATGTCCTAAGCAACGGCTCTAAGTAACGGTCCTAAATAACGGTCCTAAATAACGGCCCTAAGTAACGTCCCTAAGTAACGGTCCTAAGTAACGGCCCTAAGTAATGGCTCTAAGTAACGGTCCCACGTCTTAATATGTAACGGATGTATGGTAGAAGACCCACATTGTAAAGAGCGATCTGTACTACAGGGGTGATGGTAAACGTGATAGACTCGGCGCAATAACTTGATGGATAAAATCTCGCCTGCCGGCTCGTTTGTCATGGGTTCGAATGCGCATGGTTGCGGAATTTAAAACCGTCCTGTGATCCCAGGTCGACGCAGAATAAACTGGATACCAAGAAACGTCTTGGGAAGTAGAGGAGACCAAACGTTTATGAACCATGTCACTTAACGAGGGCTGGATGAAGTTATATGAATCATGTCACTTAACTAGGGCTCGATGAAGTTATATGAATCATGTCACTTAACGAGGGCTGGATGAAGTTATATGAACCATGTCACTTAACGAGGACTCAATGAAGTTATATGAACCATGTCACTTAACGATGACTCGATGAAGTTATATGAACTTGACACTTAACGAGGACTCGATGAAGTTATATGAACCATGTCACTTAACGAGGACTCGATGAAGTTATATGAACCATGTCACTTAACGAGGACTCGATGAAGTTATATGAACCATGTCACTTAACGAGGGCTGGATGAAGTTATATGAATCATGTCACTTAACGAGGACTCAATGAAGTTATATGAATCATGTCACTTAACGAGGGCTGGATGAAGTTATATGAACCATGTCACTTAACGAGGACTCAATGAAGTTATATGAACCATGTCACTTAACGAGGGCTGGATGAAGTTATATGAACCTTGACACTTAACGAGGACTCAATGAAGTTATATGAGCCATGTCACTTAACGAGGACTCGATGAAGTTATATGAACCTTGACACTTAACGAGGATTCGATGAAGTTATATGAACCATGTCACTTAACGAGGACTCGATGAAGTTATATGAACCATGTCACTTAACGAGGACTCGATGAAGTTATATGAACCATGTCACTTAACGAGGACTCGATGAAGTTATATGAACCATGTCACTTAACGAGGGCTGGATGAAGTTATATGAATCATGTCACTTAACGAGGACTCAATGAAGTTATATGAATCATGTCACTTAACGAGGGCTGGATGAAGTTATATGAACCATGTCACTTAACGAGGACTCAATGAAGTTATATGAACCATGTCACTTAACGAGGGCTGGATGAAGTTATATGAACCTTGACACTTAATGAGGACTCAATGAAGTTATATGAGCCATGTCACTTAACGAGGACTCGATGAAGTTATATGAACCTTGACACTTAACGAGGATTCGATGAAGTTATATGAACCATGTCACTTAACGAGGACTCGATGAAGTTATAGGACCCATGTAACTTAACGCGGGCTGGATGAAGTATATGAACTATGTCACTTAACGAGGACTCGATGAAGTTATATGAATCATATCACTTAACGAGGGCTGGATGAAGTTATATGAATCATGTCTCTTAACGAGGACTTGATGAAGTTATATGACTCATGTCACTTAATGAGGACTCGATGAAGTTTTATGAACCATGTCACTTAGCGAGGACTCGATGATGTTATATGAATCATATCACTTAACGAGGACTCGATGAAGTTGTATGAACCATGTCACTTAACGAGGACTTGATGAAGTTATATGAACTGAGATGTGTCTAGAACACAGTTATATTAACATAAACACGTGATATCGAGACATCTGTGCATAAGGCGGAGAAATTATATCAACTTCATAGAAACAATTTAGACGACTTTGTGCTGTGTGAGAATACATTCCGAACACCCATGTTCATACAAGCAAAGTATACGCTGGCTCTTTTCGTTGTTACAATAAAATAGAATACAAATATAATAAATAATAGAATATAACAAAAATATAATATACATAGATAAGTAGATCTATAAAAATACAAGGCAAAAACTTTACGAAAAGTATAATTTGTCCATTTGCAAACACTTACAGAGCATACACGATTGTCACATCGTTAATAAAGTAAAAGTGTAAATATAATAAATAATATAATATAATATAAATATGTAATAAATAAATCTTTAAAAAATGCAAGGCTAAACCTTTACAAAAATATCTGTCCGTTTGCAAGCACTTAGAGAACATACACGCTTTCTTTCCCAACGCTTACCGTGAATAGTTTTATAACCTTTAAAGATGTGTTTACCTAATGTGCACGTTTGTGAAAGTAGTGAGTGAACTTCCTAAAAAAAAAAGAAGTCATTTTTGCCTCGGTTTGACTCGGCAAAAAAAAAAAAAAAACAGCCAGATTTGTTAGGAAGATTTTCTCAAAGAGTTATGAAAATGTTCCTGGCATAACAGTACACACACCTGGCGAGATGGGGCGAGAAGTCAAGCGTACCCCAGACTTGAGCTACCGCCAGAATGTGAAGTTATTAGACGCGCGCTGTTCACAAATGCGTTTGCGAGGAAGTAGATGGGGGTAACTGATACAGTTAAGAGATTAAAAACTTGCTTTTGATCACACAATCGTGTCTGTGTCTATAATAGCTTTCAGGATAAAAAAACATGACCAGAAGATGCCTAAAAAGACAATAATACTAATACATTAAAACTGCGTAACTCAAGCTCAGGTAGCAGATACTGAATAGCACTCCTTAAAACGGCACTGGGTTTATTTGAGTGTGACTCAGTAGACACGTCTACCGAAGATCATATATAATGTTCAGATCGTTCAGGCTAAGAGAGCTTCATCTTCAAATATTTGAAACTTCTGGTGACGAAACCTTCGGATTCCTCTCCACTGTGCCTGCCTTCTGCTGCTCTCCTTACTTTCTGGTATCTCTGCAATTACAGATCTGCTTAAACATTTTACTTTCCTCTGTCTACTTCTTCCCCAATCATTTTGTCTTATAGTACTCTCTTTGGTCGTTCTGCATACCCAAGGATGCGAACAAGACGAGTTTTCGTTTTGTTTTTTTGTTTTTTTTTAAAAATTCCACTTTCCTCTTCTACCCTTTGTCTCCCTTTGGAGCATATGATCTCTACCATCTCATGTCCAGCTGTCGTATTATTATCTCCTGTAGTTTCTTTCCTCCATGTTCTCCCCATATTACACACTGTTGCCTCTGTTTACTCCGTGCGATTTTGTTAGTTCTCCTTCTATGGCTAGGAACTCATGGAAAAGAAACGAAGTTACCATCACTGGTTTGATTCTCTATATAATGGACCAATGGACCTTGTCTGGTTCTCACGTGACATCTAGTGGGCTATTTAAAAAAAAAAAAACGTTATTGTCTCCATTTGTTTCACGTCTCTCTCTCTCTCTCTCTCTCTCTCTCTCTCTCTCTCTCTCTCTCTCTCTCTCTCTCTCTCTCTCTCTCTCTCTCTCTCTCTCTCCCTTTCTAAATAGACTGATCTCATAACCCAAACTAAGGTTGATGTATGAGTGGGATGTGTTCAGGACATAGTAACAGACATTTCGAGACATCGTGGCTTCACTAAATAAGCGGAAAAGAATAATCAGCTTTCGAGGAAACAATTTTGCGCCATTCGGTACTTTGTGAGAATATACTCCGACCATCCACGTCTGTATGAGCAAAGTATGAGAGAGAGAGAGAGAGAGAGAGAGAGAGAGAGAGAGAGAGAGAGAGAGAGAGAGAGAGAGAGAGAGAGAGAGAGAGAGAGAGAGAGAGAGAGAGAGAGAGAGAGAGAGAGAGAGAGAGAGAAACCGAGGTTAGAACACCGGTGAGAAGTAAGACATTTAAAATATATTTATCTTCTCCTTTTTTCCGTAGTCCCTTAGTATGCTCTACAAAGTCAGTTAAAACATCACGTAGAAATAATAAACTACTAGTATTTGGCCATTTGCAAATCACTTAATGGAAAATGCGCGCTTTCTTTTCCAAATTTTACTATGAATATTTTTTATAAAGTATTAGATGTGTATTATCTAATATTGTGCACGTTTGCGAAAGTAGTTAACTTCCTACAAACAAACACACACAAACAAATGCAATTTTTGCCTTGGTTTGACTCGACCAAATAGCAGCCATATTTGTATGGAAGATTTTCGCAAGGAGTTATTAAAATGTTCCTAGTATAGCAGTACAAATACCTGGCGAGATGGGGTGCGAAGGCAAGCGTAACCCAGACTTGAACTACAGCCAGTATGTGAAGTTATTAGGCGTGCGCTGTTCACAAATGCGTTTGTGAGGAAGTTGATGGAGGTAACTGATACAGTTTTTAAAGATTACCAAATGGCGTTTGATCACACGTAATCGTTTCCGTGGCTAAATTGATAGCTTTTAGCGACAGAAACATGATAAGAAGTCGGTGCAAAGAAAGGCAGCCATTAATACTATATGTATAGAAACGACCATCTCGGGTAATTCCATGGGTTCTCAGTCTGTGCTAGCAGTTGAATAAGATGTTTGGTGAGAATTCCTTGACACCGGGTTTATCTAACTGTCACAGAATAGAGAGTCCAATGAATATCGTACAGTTCCGAACGTTCAAGATAAGGGTGCTTCATCATGATATAAATAAATATATATATATATATATATATATATATATATATATATATATATATATATATATATATATATATATATATGTATATATATATAATGTGCTTAAACGACATCCTTAACAACAATATTGACAGGTTACAAGACAATGACAGGGTTATTGTAATTTCTGTCACACTTTTCAGGTTTTGATTTGAAGCCCCCTGGTATATTTATTGTCCCAGTTATGTTAAGAACAAAGAGCTATATCATTGTGGATCCCACAACACAGAGGTATAGCATGAAATCAAAGGCTGACAAACTGACAACAGGGTGTTCTTGGATACCAAAAGACAGATATAACCATTTTAAAAAAAAGGGCATGCATGCAGCATACCCCAAACACCGAATCTCTAATAGCATTTTCCACACACCATATCCTAAGCAACATACCACAAACAGCATACCTCAAACAGTATAACCCTAACAGCATACCAAAAATAACAAACACAGCATAACCCAAACAACATACCAAAAATATCAAAACCAGCGTAACACTAACAGCATACAAAAAAAAACAAACCCAGCGTAACACAAACAGCATATCAAATAATAACATACAAAAAACAGCATAACCCAAATAGCATACCCCAAGCTGTGTATCCCAAAACGGACTCAAAAGCAATGTCCTGCCATGGGTACGCTAATTGATAGTGTCATCATATTTTGTCGGCCTCAGAGTAAGGACAAACATGATCATCTTTCCCTCACTTTGGCAAGCTGAGAGTCCAGGCCACGATCCGTGCTCATGACATGACCAGAGCAGTTCTGTTAGCATGTCCGTCTTCCCCATTAACATATAACCCCAAAACAATAATAGAAGCAAGAGAAAGTCACATGTTCAACCACAGCGTGATTATCTGGTTCAGTGGTTCACAACGGGTGGGGGATCCACTCCCCCCCGGGAATATTTTAGGGTTTCCTGGGAGGGGAGGGGGGCAATTAAGGTTATTTCAAGATCGCGTTAATACAAGAACCAATTACTTGATATTGTTTTTCTCTTCATGCTGTACGATTCTGTACGTCTCACCCCTTCTAAAATTCATTTTACAAAGTAGTAGACCCACAAATCACGTTTTATGTGTACGTCTAGACTTGTTTTAGTATGTGCTATTAAATTTAGCTTCCATTATTACGTATACTGTGTAGGGGCGGGGCCAAATTTTTAGGTAGGAAATACGAAAAAAAGGGGGGGGGGGGATGACTTTCTGAAAATGTGGGCACGGGCCAAAAAAGGTTGAGAACCACTGATCTAGTTGAAGCAGGTACGCATGGCTGAATGGATAAGAACGCGTGTTTTTAAACATCCGGTGCGCTAATGCCGAGGTAAGCCGTTCAACCCTACTCCGGACAGCTGGACTAAAATGTTGACTGTCGTCTTTGGCATAGAGACGTAGATTACAAGTACCTCTGAAGGTGAAGTGGGTTTGTCTGTTGGTGAGGGAGACTGTTAATAGGGAAAGCTAACCCACACACAAAATTCAGTCCATCACTACTATAAATAGTGTGTATGAACTACGCTTGAGTTCAAAGCGAGTGAGCGCAACAAAAAATAAATCTAGTTGACAAAACTGGACAAGTCTAAATTACTTGATTCAGTAGGATACAACAGGCTTACTCCTCGACTCATGCACACCAAGCTAAAGATAGCTTCTACAGCAATGGGTACGTGTTGACAAGCACGTGAAACGCACTACAATACTGTGGTAAATCACTCACTAGAACCCTGCCATCTGGGCAGACAGCAGTTGTACATGACAGCGCAATTTCGTGTAGGACACTAAATTATAGTTAGTTGCTTATCCTTTACATGACGTCACATTCAATTCCACCATTATTTGGCTGTTCGTGATTTCTTGGCTGTTTGTGATTTCTTGGAAAGTTTACGTTCAGTAGTGTGCCATTGCTTTCTGAACGACCGGCACTCATACCATTGTATGAAAACCAACGCAAGGCGGTCTGGTCTGCTGCTAAATCGCCTGCAGCTGTGTTTAGAACATGATACGCGGGATTGCGAATTGCATCCGTAACACCTTGGACACAGAGCCGGGCGATCACAGGTGGAGGCGAATTCCAAGCGAAACAAAATAAGAATCGGATAACCATCACTATCATCACGTGCCAGGGCGATAAGCATGGGTTCTCTATTTCATACAATCACCAGTTTTGGCTCAGGTCTGTGTTCCTTTTTTACGATAATATCCATGTGACCAAGCCATCCACATGTGTCTTTGTCTTCTCGTATTCTCTCCTCATGAATTTTGCCAGCTATCACTAAGTTTCCATTTATTTTTCTCTTCAACGTGCGAAAAGTATATACAGTCCACATCAAATTTAATACATTTACGTTTTTAATTTATTTCTTGAATAACAGCCAAGTCATTTTTCAATCCTTCCATGGTATTCTTTGTTCCACAGAAACCACATATCCATTGACATTGGATGTTTCTAAGCTTGTTTGATTCTGAGCATGTTTCACACAGATAAAACAACATTGGTCTTGCATATAACTTTTATGCTAATTTTGTTAACTGCATATATCAATTTAATGCATTTGTTTTTAATGCATATATTATTTTAACGCCAATGTCTACTGCATATATCACTTTAACACTATTTTCTCATTATTATTGTATTTATAGAACAACAGAAATATATCCATGGCTTGGACAAATAATATAATTAACAAGATTCAAGACATTTTGTAAAATATCGAACCATTACTGCCGACGCTGTCGACATGGCGCGTGGTGTATTTTCTCCCTACATTACAGTTAGTTAGTTAATTAGTCGACAGATCATCCTCATTGCACATCGAACCATTCAGTCCATAAATACTCGGATTCCCTCCTCAGCAAATCCCGCAGTGTGTAGCGGCTAACGACACCAGTTCTGTGTTGGTTTATCAATCTTCTTTGGCTTCCTGCGTAGTGTTCTTGTTTGGCCACACCTCTTTTAATTTGCTGTTCTCGCAGTCTGACCATGGTTGTAGATTCACAGTCATCACTTGGTTCTCGCAAAAGTCTTACTTCTCGTAGAGCATTCAGAATGTCAGCCTGGTCCATGGCGCGTCCGCCCTCCACATTAGCCATACCTGCGAGCTTGTCAGCCCGCTCATTTCCTTGTACTCCCGCATGCCCTGGCACGAAGATGAAACTAATCTTTGCCAGCCGAGACCGCTCCAGAGACAGCAACCACTCTCTTCGGATCCATCCCCTCCTCTATCCTCTTGAGCATGCTCATTGAGTCGCTAAGGAAACATGCCCTAGTGAATGTCTGTGTCTCGAGCCATGTTATTGCTTTACTTACTGCCATGACTTCCATAGTCAGGCTACTTGTGGTCTCAACAAAAGCACCAGAGTCCTCCTTCACAATTCTCCCTCCGGTCTGCGCCGTAAAGGCCCATGAGTTTCTCACATGTCGGACGACCGACCCATCTGTGTAAATGACAGCATCACCGTCTAACGAATTCTCGAAAATCAACGCTTGTACTTCCGCCTCCACAGCAGCCGGATTTTCTTGTCTGCATTTTCTGTCTAGTTGGATGCAAACTGAAAAGGATGTACAGAAATCTGTTGGCACTTGTACCCACTCCTCGCCAGGTTCTAAGTCCTCCAGTGAACACACCTGTTGAAGAATGTCTTCCGCTTGACCCATCCAAGACCTTCCTCTTTTTAACCTGCTGCCCTTCACCTTCCTAATTTCACTATGCAGTGGATGTTGTGTGTTTGCGTTGACTCTGAGGTAGGCACGTGCTCTGCAAATTTGTATTCTGTCTTCAATGGTTGGAAAATCAAGAAGGTAGCGCATAGCCCTGCATGCTGTATCTCTTGTACATCCAAGAATAATGCGCATAGCTTCGTTTTGTATCCTTTCCATCCTTTCTATCTGCTTACGGCTGAGAGTCAGGATCGCCATCGCATACTCAAAAACAGACATGACCAGCCCCTCGTATAGGAGGCATAGATGGCGCTGCTCACAGTTTACTGCCACTATCACCCGCATCGCAGCCAAAACCCGCTTGGCCTTTGTTATCACCTGGCCTATGTGCTTATTATAAGCAAGGCTTCGATCAAAAGGTATCCCCAGGTAATTCATTGCCTGCGTTCTTTCCACAGTCTCTGAACACAGATTAACAGTTGGTGTTGGCGTGTTGACAATGTGATTATTCAAAGAGAACCATGTCTCTGATGCCTTTGTTGGGTTAACCATTGTCCCAGCTTCAGCACACCAAGTACTTATGCGTTTGAGTTCGGTTTGCAGTGCCACAGCAACCTGATCTCTATCCTTACCCTGACGATACACTAAAACATCATCGGCATATGACAATGTCCTCCCAGGTCCAGTGATCTGCTCACTGGTGAGTCTCACAGTGTAGGCTTGAATAGTACCGGAGATAATGGTGATCCCTGTGGTAGGTAAGGATATACTGTTGTTGGTTCCGACGTCCAACTGCCACATCTAAAAACTACTTTCCGTTGGAAAGGGGCTGCAGCGATCCAACTAAGGAGGAACGGACTTATCTTGAGTTCAAGAAGTTGAAGCATTGGAAAATCCAATGGTACTCTGTTGTGCGCGTCCTCCAGATCAATCGCTGCAGCAAAGGTTTCAATGCCTGAGTGGAAGCCCTCATAAACATCATGGGCAAAAGCTGCTGCATTGGTCCGGGTTTCTCTTTTGGGACGGTACCCTCCCAGGGTGGGTGGGAAAACACCTTGCCTCTCTAGCTGGTTTGTTATTTTTCTGGCAATTAACTTCTCCAGCAATTCCTACATTACTTGTTGTATAAAGCTCTACCTGACCAATGGAATAGGTTTCTTATTGTATCCTCCTGCTTTCGCTGTGAAGCGTGTAAACACAAACAAATACGATACAGACAGTATGAACTACAAACCACAGTAACAGATATAACAGTAAACTCACCGTCATTTCTTGTCCTGTTACTGCTGAATATCTTCACAAAGCCAAGGTCCGTTGCTGCTGGATATTTTCACCAAATCAAGGCCGGTTACTCGAGAATATTTCCATGAAATCAGGACCCAATAACTGCTAAATGTGTCCTTCAAATAGGGAATATTACAGCTAAATATGTCCATCAAATATAGATTTCAGCTAAATATGTCAATAGAGACGATTAATGGATGTTCGTCAAATATGGACGATCACTGTTAAATATGTCCTAATAGTGGCGATTACTGCTAAATATGTCCAAATAGTGACGATTACTGCTAAATATGTCCAAATAGTGACGAATACTGATAAATACGTCTATGAAATCAAGGCTGGTTACTGGTGAACAAGTCTAAGCCAGACCGACTAATGCTGAAAATCACCAAATCAAGGCCGATTACTGTTGAATATCTTAAACCCAGACGGTTGCTGCGTAGAGTATGATAATTTTAATTTGGTAACGTGATCTTCAAACAGATGACTTCAGCTCCTGAAAAACAAAAAACGTTTAACGATTTAGAATGTTTACATACAGTACTTATTTATAGTTAATATTCGCAAAATCTATGCATCTAAACTTCCCACTCCTTTGGGACACAAAAACAAGCTACATTTACTTTTCTACTATTCATTTCTAGCTGTGGACTTGTGTGTACAACGACCTTTCTTTATTCAGCATAAAAGAGGCATTTGTCTCTTGGTATGCTTGTTTGGATTGGGAGCGCCGGCGATTTCAACCCACACCCACTACAACGTCAGTGTTAGCACAAATTTAATATACGACATAAATGGAATTGCTCGCATGTAAAGAATCTAGGCCAAGCAATTTGATGTTGTATTTAATAGGCAAATTTGCGTTCAGTAGTTTGCCAAGGCTTTCTGAACGAAGAGCCAAGATTTATGTCCCGCTGATCAGCGTGGGGAATGAACCACTATGGCACCGTCAGATAAATATCTTTAAGCGAGTTACACCTCTCAACCACGCCGACCTGCCATCTTAAATATACTTTTATTTCACTCATTCTACAGGCATTGGATACCATGTATTTATTTTTAAATCAGCGTGTTGGTTATTTATTTGTTTGTTTGTTTGTTTGTTTGTTTGTTTATTTATTTATTTTATTTATTTAACTTTATTCAACTTTATTTATATAGACACAGATTATGGTCGTCACTAGAAAGAACGAAATAGCACAATGTAATATACAAGTAAATGGGAATATTCTTCAACCAGTGAATCGGTACAATTATCTCGGAACAGTCATAACATCTGATGGGAGATGCCTTGAATAGATTAGAACAAGAATCGCCATGGCGAAAGTAGCTTTAGCAAGATGAAAAACATAAAGACCAATAAAAAGATTGAAACGAGAAAAAGAGTATTGAGGGGATACATAGAGCCTGTTCTTTTGTATGGATGTGAAACTTGGACAATGAGCATTCAAGCTGAAAAACATCTGATGGCTGCAGAAATGAAGTTTCTAAGAAAAATGCAAAGAATACCATGGATAGACAGAAAAACCAATGACCAAGTACTACAGGAGGCAAATCAAAATCGTAAATTGATTAGATAAATTAGACGTAGATAGTCAAAATTTTTTGGACATGTTATGAGACGAACTGGAGTGGAAAACTTAGTGACAACTGGCAAGATCGAAGGGAACAGACCAAAGAGAAGACCGAGAAGTAAATACCTGGATGGCTTGGCCACATGGCATGGTCGAGACAGGAACGCTGAGCTGATCCACGACTCTGGTGATCGAGTGAAATGGCGAGTCATGACCGCCCACGCTTTCCGGCATGGCACATGATTGATTGACTGATGTCTGTATAGCCATCTCCAGAGGAAGAGGCCGACCACGTAAACAATGGACGCAGGGAATAACAGTCCATGGGAATATCGATATTCCCATAAGAGATCACTTTTCCGCTGCTTATACGTCACTTCGACACCGCAAGGTACAAGAGGAACATGATAAGATGAGATGAGATGAGCTGTCTCCAAGAAGAAAGAAATAGCACAATGCAACTTTCATGTAAATGGAATTATACTAGCATCTTGCTGTCTTGATAGACTATAGTTCGCAACAAGGAGTTTTACCTTAACATAGCACAACGCCTGGGTTTTATTTAGAGGCCATGTGTTGCCCATGCAGCATGATCCCTTTCTAGGCTTGTCTAGTTTACTCAAGCTTCAGAAACTGACGGATCAGCAAAGCAATACTATAACTTTCCGCCTGTCGGAGTTCCATCATAGGTCAGTTGCTGTTCAACTCTTAGGACGTGTCTACTCAGCTGTGACATTAAGTCGTTAGGTTGCATTTTTTCACACTAGGTAAGGATTGTACCCTTCCAAATGCGCTCCTCCGCCCGAAGTCGTTGGCACAATGTGGGGTGTCCGGTTTGGTTAGCGCGGTCAACATTCGGCGACAACAGAAAGCAGACAGTGCCGACTACTGTCATACGGTCTCTCAGTCATACTTATGTCTGTACAACTATTTTCAGTCATAACATATAATGAGCCTGCTCCGTGGTGAAGGTGTTAAGGACGCAGTTCGTGATCCCGCATACCCGCGTTCGAAACACTGCTGCGCGCGATTTGGCAGCAGACCGCGTTGAGGTTTTTAAAAGAAATCTATGGGTGCCGGTCGTTCAGAAAGCAATGGCAAACTACTGAACATAAACTTGCCACGAGATCGCAACAGGAAAAAATGTTGTTGTTGACTGCAACGTCCTGTAAAGGATATGCAACTAAATTTTTTAAACATAAAATGAAAGATGTACAAATTAGAACAAGAATCGTCGCGCCAACGGTGGCTGTTAGCATGATGAACAACGTGAGTACACACTTTAGGTGCACTGCGCATTTGATGCTAGTTTCAGATGCTTATATGACCACTCTGCACATGATGGGTGATGTAATCAACATCACACATGACGCCTTTACTTCCCGAGACATTTCCTGGCACAACTTTCAGGCTGGATGAACATGGGAGCCGGTATAATTTGTAATATGATCGAGCCCATGACAACGGCATTGTAATGCTAGCGTCTAGCCACTACGCTACTCCGACTCAAGATCAACAACATACTAATAAACAACTGCTCTGAGGACCCCCCCCCCCCCCCCCCTCCAAAAAAAAATTGACATATGAATATGAAACGAACTATAGACAAACCGATGTGAAACGGACTACAGACAAACCCAGAAACATCTCACTGTAGCAGATATTTAGTGTCTGGGTGAATTACTAATATTCTGTGGGAGGAAAAACGTAAATAAGAAAGATCACCAAGAAACAGTTGAAAAGCGTATACTGATTAGAGAAAATGTGAATAAAACTATCCTCATGTGATAGGTCTTTTGCAGATTGTTGCTTTAATTACGGCCAGCGGAAAAGTGTCTGGGTCTCTTTGCTATTTTCACTGCACATGGTGGCTGCAATGTCTTCAATCCATCTCCATGCTGGTCGACATGTCTCTTCCAGGAACCACGCCTCCCATCACTGTTCTTTCATCTCCATGCTGGTCGACCTGTCTCTTCCGGGAACCACGCCTTCCATCATTGTTCTTCCATCCCCATGCCGGTCGACCAGTCTCTTCAGGGAACCACGCCTCCCATCATTGTTCTTCCATCTCCATGCTGGTCGACCTGTCTCTTTAGGGAACCACGCCTCCCATCATTGTTCTTCCATCTCCATGCTGGTGGACCTGTCTCTTCCGGGAACCACGCATCCCGTTATTGTTCTTCCATCTCCATGCTGGTCGACCTGTCTCTTCAGGGAATCACGCCTCCCATCATTGTTCTTTCATCTCCATGCTGGTCGACCTGTCTCTTCTGGCAACCACGCCTCCCATCACTGTTCTTTCATCTCCATGCTGGTCGACATGTCTCTTCCGGGAACCACGCCTCCCATCACTGTTCTTTCATCTCCATGCTGGTCGACCTGTCTCCTCCAGGAACCACGCCTCCCATTATTGTTCTTTCATCTCCATGCTGGTCGACCTGTCTCTTCTGGCAACCACGCCTCCCATCACTGTTTTTTCATCTGCATGCTGGTCGACCTGTCTTTTCCCGGAACCACGCCTTCCATCACTGTTCTTTCATCTCCATGCTGGTCGACCTGTCTCTTCCAGGAACCACGCCTCCCATCACTGTTCTTTCATCTCCATGCTGGTCGACCTGTCTCCTCCAGGAACCACGCCTCCCATCATTGTTCTTTCATCTCCATGCTGGTCGACCTGTCTCTTCCAGGAACCACGCCTCCCATCACTGTTCTTTCATCTCCATGCTGATCGACGTGTCTCTTCTGGCAACCACGCCTCCCATCACTGTTCTTTCATCTCCATGCTGGTCGACCTGTCTTTTCCCGGAACCACGCCTTCCATCACTGTTCTTTCATCTCCATGCTGGTCGACCTGTCTCTTCCAGGAACCACGCCTCCCATCACTGTTCTTTCATCTCCATGCTGGTCGACCTGTCTCTTCCAGGAACCACGCCTTCCATCACTGTTCTTTCATCTCCATGCTGGTCGACCTGTCTCCTCCAGGAACCACGCCTCCCATCATTGTTCTTCCATCTCCATGCTGGTCGACCTGTCTCTTCCAGGAACCACGCCTTCCATCACTGTTCTTTCATCTCCATGCTGGTCGACCTGTCTCCTCCAGGAACCACGCCTTCCATCACTGTTCTTTCCAAGCAGCTGTCATATTTAACCAGGCCAACGTATTTCCGAGACATCATACTGTTTATTAGCCAATTGTTACAATACTGTAGAATGTATTTTTCTTCTTTTCGGGCCACGAGAATTTCGGTCCACAATTTTCCTGTAATGTTAAGCTCAAAAATCCCAAATTCTTTAGAGATTGCGAAATGATCTATGACCCACGCCTTTATCTTGCTACCGGAAAGCTGTTCTCAAATGTTTGATTTATAAATGGTTTGCTGTTCTGCTTTAGATTCTGAAATACAGTTTAACCTCAGCATTGGTATAACCAGCCAACGTCTGATTTCTCTAGAGCAGTGTCCATTATTGATTACGCAGCCACGATACTCAAAGTTTGCGGCATTTCCAATTTATTCATTGTTAACTGATGTTTGGCTGGCATGTAGTTTATATTTTATATAAAAATACCACAGTTCACTGAACGTGTACCCAATGCAACTTTTGAATCACGTTCGTATATCGTCCGCACAGCTCATCCTATTTCTTGAAGAGTGACATTAAAGGGTTCAGAGTTCAAGGTACGGAACCAATCGAGTGTGATTTTTAATCTGAAAGAGCGAAGCTGAAAAGGCGCGGTATGTCTCCCAGATGACGGTGCTTACTTTGAAGGTTTAATGTAAATTAAATGCGCGTAAATAGAAATATCAAACATTTAATTTTGCGAGTATTTATATTTATGTAAATCTGCTTTCATCCCGCTTGTTTGCTTGATTTAGTTTTAATAAAACGTAATTCCATGTAGAGATAAGAAGTGAAAAATACATAATTGTTTTGAGGATAAATAAACATGAAAACTTAGCCGTAACTGGCAAACAACGGGAAAAGAGCAATGGAAAGGCAAAAGGAGAATAAATAAATGGCGGACCTGGCCACATGGCATTAACAAAGACAAGTGACGAGAACACAGATCTAATCAACGACTTTAGAGATTGTGTGAGATTGGTGATTGTGTGAGTGGCAAATTACGACCGCCCACGTTTATTAGAGTGACACATGATGATGAATTGCAGGTAGGTAGCAGTGTAGTCGCTAGCACAATTCCCTGCCTTCCCAGCTGTCATGGGGTCGAATTCACAGCTCTCAAGTAGGGGTCGGTTGGCCTCATGGCGAGCGATATTGGTAATAGGGAAAGCTAATCCACACGCAAAAACCAGTCCAGTGCAGTAGATAATTCTAAATAGCGTTATAATTCTATGTCACATATAAAATAACTACTGATGTTGATGTACTGAAAACTGACAATCTACTACTACCTTAATCTCTGACGATCAACTACTACTTTAATCTCACGCCGATCGGTTGCACTTCGGTATCTAACGGTCGTGGGCTATGACAATCCCGTGGGTCACGGGTGAGTTGCCCTCTCTAATGTTGACTGTTCTTGGTCTCTCTGTGCTTTCCCTCTACTCCACCTTTCATGTTGTGACTATACAATACACACTCCAGCTATCCCGTTGTGACTACACAATTTAGCTTTCCCGTTGTCATTTCTTTCCAATAGTGACTACAATCCAGCTTTCCCGTTGTGACTTCTTTCCCATTGTGACTACACTCCAACTTTCCGTTGTGACTACTTTCCCCGTTGTGACTACACACTCCAGCTTTCCCGTTGTGATTTCTTTCCAATAGTGACTACACTCCAGCTTTCCCGTTGTGACTTCTTTCCTATGGTGACTACACTCCAGTTTTCACATTCCCGTGACATGCCCAAAGCATGTTAACACTCTTCTCCTGATGCGGGTGACTAGTTCTCTTTCTGAATTAAAGTCTTTCAAGATATCTTCAATACTCTGTCTATCCGTTCACTGTGTATTGATCAATGTTCTATAAACCACATCTACGCAGCTTCCACATAATTCCTCACCAGCCCATTAATTGTCCATGATTTGCTTCCGTACAGCAGAATTGGCCCAATATAGCTCTTAATAACCTGTTTTCCCCCTCACCACGAAGGACACAGATAGTGCAGAGAATATTCGTCTAAAGAAATGCTGCCTCGTCTTCGGCTTTTCTTTATTTAACTTTCTTAAAATATCTTCCATCTTCTGCAGTTAAAGTATCCACATACTTAATTACATCAATCTCTTTCAGATGGTTCTATTCACTTCAAGTTTGTATTTTCGGTACACTGCTCTTCCGGGAACCACGCCTCCCATCACTGTTCTTTCATCTCCATGCTGGTCGACCTGTCTCTTTCTTTGTTATAACCTTTACTTATATGTTTTTCCCCTAGTATTAAGTCCTTTGGTTTGAACTTCTGGTGCAATTATGTTTATCTTTCATTTTCAGCGACCGAAACCATGTCATCGGAACACAATCAGTTGTTTACAATATGCCCACCAACTGACACACTTGGCAAGTCTTGGATGCATCTCCCTATTATATCGCTGTATAAACTGCACAAGAGTCAGATATCGCTGTATAAACTGAACAGGTGTAGTAAATCGCTGTACAAATTCAACAGTGGTGTCGTGTCCTCCTTTAAAGTGTCGTCCCTGGAGTGAAGAGAGTCGACCCCCACATTATAATATTTTTCCCCTTATTCATATCCTGGAGAATCCACCAGCTTCCGTCCAACACACTCCATCAGCCTATGGACACCTTTTCCTATCACTCTCTCACTGTCGTACTATGCCCCCCTCTCATAATTCCCCAACGCAACATACTCAACAACTCTTGCTTCTAAAAATTAATAAAGATTAATTTATTAAAAGAAAAGTGTAACGTATATGAGACGTGTATGCGAAGAAAAAGTGTGTCGTGTATTATAACATAAATGTATGTGTCAGCCTTCAAAGTTCAGGATCATAGTGTACACATCATGGCAAGGATCACACGACATCATTCAAGTCAGTACGAAAAACCTCACCGAAGTCGTATCCTTCTCTCCAGACATGTCCTCCTCCAGGAACTCTGATGACCATGAGATCTGAATCTCATGTAAATATAATCCGTGGAAAATACTAGTATATTTCCTAACGCAACTGTTCCTAATAGTTTATAGAAACTCCGGCTTCATAATTCCGGCGCAGTGAAAACAAACATGGAACACTGTCCTACTAACAAGTCTTTTTGTCTCTTGATAAATGTTCACTAGTTCTCACTATTAAACAGTTAATGTATCTAGAATAAAATGGCTTGCTTTATTCACTAGATATAGTCTGAAAGTTCTGATTTCCTTGATACGTGGAACAACTACACTTCAATGTTTGGTTTCATCTACTGTGAACATCAGTCCCTACTGATCTAGTTCCACATGGGCTGAACCTCCATCACTTCAGGTGTGTTAACGATTGGTATTCACTCATGTAGGATACATATTCCATTAGACTCCACCGAGCAATGTGTCTTAACTTCTTCCATTGCGAAAGTTGCTGGCCCATCTCTCCACATCATAATTTATCCGGGATCGGATGTTACATTGGGTCCGGGTCTTCATTCCAACCCGAGGAACCTGTAAAATAAATCATACAACTGGTGATAGCCTCCCCGTCACTGATCTCTATTAGATGATCGTGGGCCATCGGCCTCACTCAGAAAATATAATGAACCCATCAGGGACATATGAACTGACCACATAGGTTATCATCAGGCCAAGACAAAAAATATCAGCAAACAGAATGCGGAACCCCGACCACCAGGGACACCTACGGGAAAATCCCAATTATCCCTCATTACTCAATTCTCAACTAGTAAAGCTTATCAACACTTCACTAATCTATTTTCAACTAACAGAGCCAAGTATCACTTCCCTACTCTAGTTAGTTTCCACTAACAGTGCTAATCATCACACTATAGTTTAACAAGGCCACAGTCTATATTAATTAGAACTAATATTATAATAGGTTATACCTTAAATGGCACTACTGCAGTCCTATCAATCATATCTACATCTGCCATTATAGGCACGTGTAAAATTAAGTCACTAATTAACACACGGTAGATATTATTTCCACTAAGCACTGCAGTGCCCTGGCACTCCGACTTGAGCATTTTCAAGTTGGTCTAGGATTTCTAGTTGGTCCCAACTCGGGTTTATATGGCAAACTACCAAAGTTGGCCACGTGACGTTATCCTTTATGCCCCCACACAGGTGGCACATTGGCAGATCATCCCCTGTCAGGGATCCATCCCCCCTCTGGCTCCCTCCATGTTAGATCTGTCATCACTGGTTGTGATTCCCAAAACCAAGCCAGCGAGTTCCTGTATACCCCCAACAACAGTTGCCAATAACCCCGTCAATCTTCTCGATGTTCCGGAAACCCAGAATTGACATATGTACTGTTACTTCCGTGCTAAGTACTTCCGTTTTCCCTCTGATATGTTTATGACTTGTCAAAGTGATATATGATTCAGCGCACTCACTTCCTCCTCACTCACCACCAAATGTGTATATGGGCTGACCTGATGTATCCCGTGCAGCTGTGTTTACTCTGTTAGTACGACTGTTGTGGCCTAGAAAATATACGCCAAGCAAACGTCGGTATTATTATCTGGTTAACTCATGGCGAGCTCGTGACATAGGCCCCCCTCTTAAGAGAGTAGTCCATCTCACTCTTCTCCACCATGAGTTAAATCCAGATGATTCATTCCTCTTCTTAAGGAGCTGGGTGTCTTGACAAGAAGTCCGCTCCAACATTTTCCTTCCCAGGAATGTACTCTACTGTGAAATTATACGATTGAAGTAACAACGACCACCGCATCAAACGTGCGTTGAGCTTCTGAGAAGTAGCCAGGAACATCACGGGCTGATGATCCGACTGGACCCGAAACTTAACTCCATACAAATATGGCTGAAATTTTTGGACTGCCCATACAAGGGACAAGCACTCTCTCTCGACAGTTGAATAATTCCTCTCCGCCTGTAGAAGTTTCTTACTTGCGTATGCCACAGGTTTCAAAACCGAAGCATCGTCTTTTCTTTCCTGTAACAAAGCGGCTCCAATTCCAATCGCACTCGCATCTGTTCTCAACACAAATTGTTTGGAAAGGTCAGGGAGCTGTAATACAGGTTTGCTGACCAAGGCCTCCTTTAACTGATTATAGGCATTCTCACATTCTGGTGTCCAAATGATTTGGTCCGGGAATCCCTTTTTCAAGGTTTCCGTCAACGGAGCTCCCAGTTCAGTGAAATGTGGGATAAATTTGTGGTAGAACCCACACAACGAGAGAAAAGATCGCACATCCTTCTTCGTTTTTGGCCTTGGTGCATTTCTGATTTTCTCCAGGTTCTTCTCTTCTGGAACAATGTGTCCTGGAGTGATGGTGTGACCTAGAAATTCCAGAGTCTGGTAACCAATCATGCACTTGGTTGGACGAGCAGTAAGCCCTGCTTCCTTGAGTCTATTAAACACTCTCTCCAAGGATTGTAAGTGGTCATCCAAGCTGTCACTGGAAATCAGAATATCATCCATGAATGCGATGATGGACGGATCCTGTAACGGATCTAGTAAAGTCCTCATCATGCGTGTAAACACACTAGGTGCATTGCTGAGTCCAAAGGGCATGACCTTGAATTCGTAGTGTCCACTGGGTGTACTGAAAGCTAACAGTGGTCGAATCTCCGGTTTGACTGGTATCTGATAGTACCCCCGACTCAGATCCACCTTTGAAAAGTACCGAGCCTTATGGAGCCTAGCGAATAACTGAGTTGGATTCGGCAAAGGTTCCACCTGAAACTGTGTATGACTGTTCAGAAGTCGGTAATCTATACACAACCTGTGTTCTCCACTTGGTTTGCGTAACAAAACTACCCCCGCATTGTATGGGGATGTGGACGGTGCAATCACGTCATCCTCCAGCAATTTTTGTATTTCCTCCTCCAGGGCCTTTTCTTTAGAGAATGGCACTGGGTAAACCTTTTGGCGAACAGGCTCCTGTGTGGTCAAAGTCATATCGAACTCAACCAACCTCGTTCGTCCTGGTTTATCAGTCAGTATCTCCTTATGAGACTTGAGAACCTGGGTTATCCTTTCCTTCTCCTGGGAGGTCAGATCAGGGTTCACTTGTACATCCCTATAGGTTTCCTGGTGTACCAAGGGATATTCCCTGCCCTCGTTGGTTCCCACTTCTGTCTCCACTGCAAGTGCCATTGCCATGAGGTGAGCTGTCTTGTCTCCGGGTCTCTCTTCGTATTTCCGCAAGAGATTGATATGGAAAATCTTCGACTTTCCCCGGATCCGGATCTGATAGTTGGTTCTGGATATTACCCTTTCCACGGGAAATGGTCCTTGCCAACCTATCTCCAGTTTGTTGTTTCCCGTTGGGAGTAGCAACAAGACTTTATCTCCCACCTCTAGAGATCTTTCTTTAGACCTACGGTTGTAGTAAGCCGCATGTCTTTTCCTGGCCTTTTTCAAGTTTTGATTTGCCAGAGTCCATCCCTTATGGAGTTTTTCTTTCAGTTCCTCCACGTATTGATAGGATGAGATCACTTCTTCTGACGTCCCCTCTTCAGTCCAACTCCTCAACATGGCTTCCAACGGTCCTTTGATTGGACGACCAAACAGCAACGTAGCGGGTGGTAGTCCTGTTGAGCCATGAGGAACTTCCCGATAGGCAAAGAGTGCTGCTGGGATATATTCATCCCACCTATCAGGTTTTTCCTGCGCTAGTTTCCTGAGCATTGTCATCAACGTGCCGTTAAAACGCTCTACTTGTCCATTGGCTTGAGGGTGGTAAGGGCTGGTATGTATGTGGTTAGAGTGAAACACCCTAAATACCTCCTCCATGAGTTTTCCACAAAACTGAGATCCATTGTCCGTCAGAATTTGATCCGGAAAGCCTAATCTGGTAAAGGCCTCCATCAGTGCGTCCGCCACTCTTTTCGAGTCAATCGTGGTCAACGGTATAGCTTCACCCCACATTGTACAGCAATCCACCATTGTGAGTATATACATGTTCCTCTTCCTAGTCCTGGGAAGTGGACCCACGATATCGATGGCTACCCTCTCGAAAGGAGAGTTCATGATGGGCATCTCACCCAACACAACCGGTGCTGCCCAGTGTTTTGGTGCCACCCTCTGGCACTCAGGGCATGACTTCACATACCGACGCACATCATCTGTCATTCCCGGCCAATAGTAGTGGCAGGAAATCCGCTGCATGGTGGCGGCAATACCCATGTGTCCACTAAAGGAGATGGTATGCCCCATATGAAGAATCTGGGACCGGTGAGCTTTCGGGACGACCAACTGACCGTATAGGTTGTCTCCCCTTCCTGCTCTCCTGTAGAGTATCCTATTCTTCATGTAGTACTGCCCCCGTCCTGGTGGATCAGCACTTTTCTGCAGCTTTTTGTAGCAAGGACGTAAAGTATCATCCTCACCCTGGGCAGTTCGTAGCTCCCCCGGCATTGGGTTAGTCACAATTGCGTCTGCCTCTTCCGTTTTCGTCTGAGAGCGAGTCTGCATTGCTCCCATATGGATTGGCTCCCTGGGCATTCCCAGAAAGACATACCGGAAACCTAGAATGACTAGAAAAATGGGATCGGTCAATACAGCGGCCTTGATGGTGCCGGTGACGTACCTTGACCGAATCTCCACATTAGCAATAGGCAACTTCATGACTACAGCACTTTTCTGTGCAGGCTGTATATCCAATGTCTCACCTGTGAATTGTTCTGGATGTACCAGATCCGCAGAAATCACGGCCTCCCCGTCCAGTCCTGTGTCGTATAAACACTCCACTTGACGACCGTTAACCTCTACCACTTCCACTACAGGTGGTTTTTCCTGGTCTGGAGTCTCTTCCTCGGCTTCGACCTGTTCGGTGGGCTCCACCTTAGGTTTCCCGGGGCACACGACGAATTGAGTGTCTCCTGACTCTCCTCTGCAGTCAATAGCATTGTGCGTATTCGACTGGCATTGGTTGCACCATTTCCCTGTCCTAGATTTTCTATTGCCAGACTTGAGTGAGCTCTCCTGGTGGCGAGCTTCCTTGTTGACCTTGGCATTTTCCGTGACAACCTCGTTGGAAGTCACTTGACATGCTGCAAAGTGAGGGTTCTTAGCCTTCGATTTGCAGTCCCTCGTATTGTGAGAGGGTGACTTACAAATTGAACACCACTTCTCCGACCACGGTCGTTTAGGTGTAGAGCTTGAAGTGCTCTTGCTTCCCTCCTTCTTCTTCTCTGAACTATCCTCTGATTTTTGCACATAAGGTTCCCACTTTTTTGTTCCTGAGTTTTTGGCTTTCTTCTTGTCATGTTTCTCTTGACTTTTGGAGTTGGTGGAAAGGGTTTCCCCTGCCTCCCCATGTACTTCGACGAACCGTTCTGCTAATTTTGTCACGAGGTCAATACGTTCCGCTCCTTGTTCTCCCAGGAACGTCCTGAGAGGTTTAGACATTTGCTTCTTCAGCTGGTCGACCACCATGAGCTCTTCCAGACTCTCATAGTCATGTGCGAACCCAGCCAAATCCATCCACTTATGGAGATAAGATTTTAGACGCAAACTGTAGGCGGTAAACAACTCCCCCGGTTCTCGTTTCGCTGCTCGAAATTTTTTCCGGTAGGTATGTGACGTAACCTCGAATCGTTTCAGCAGAGCCGTCTTTAACTCATCATAATTGTTCTCAGGTCCTGGTGGCAGGCAAGTATAAACCTCGTATCCGGTCCCGCGTAATCCCTGGGATAGCTTAAGATTCCATTTGTTACGCTCCAGACCCATAGCAACTGACATAGCCTCGAAGCGTTGAAGGTACTGGTCAATCTTCTCTTTGTCCTCCTCGTAGACCGCTAAAGGAAACTTCATAGCATGGTACCCATGTCCCCCTACTGGTGTTGAGCCTGGGATGGAGGAACCTCCAACTGCTCCCTCAGTTTCTCCATTAGATTGACTCTTCAACTCGAGTTCCCTCATCCGGTACTCGTGCTCCCTTTTCTGTGCTTCCTGTTCAGTTTCTAATTTCCTAGCTGCTTGCTCAGCTTCCAATTTCCTAGCTTCTTGTTCCAACTCCATCCTTCTCAATTCCAACTCGGCCTTTCGATCTTCCCTTTCTGCTTGACGATACTCTCTCTCCACTTCCTGTATGTAATCCGTTAGAGCAGAACCCGCCAATCCCATTTCTTCCCCCTTTGCCTTTAATTCTGCTGTGCTAAGTTTAGGGGTGGCCATTATACAGAGAGGTAAGCTAGCAGGTCTAGTACAATATAACTGCAAATTACTATACCGATATATGAACAAGTACTATAAATCTAGATATTACCACATACAGCACATTCACTCAGTGACAAGAGTAGAATCAGGACCACAGACCTATGCAGACGTGTGAAGTGTGAACAGGTAAGATAATAGTCCTAACCCCTATCCACATTCACTCTAGCTGGATTCTCCAAAATGATATCTCCCTCTTATAACTAAGGATCCCGTGTCAAAAAACCCCGTTGTCAGAAGATCCCACTGTCAAAGGTTCCTGCTTGCAGGAGATCTCGCTGTCCAAGGATTCCGTTTACGGGAGATCCCGCTGTCCAAGGATTCCGTTTACGAGAGATCCCGCTGTTCAAAGATCACGTTTACGAGAGATCCCGCTGTCCAAAGATCACGTTTACGAGCCCCCAATAATGTCGTGTCCTCCTTTAAAGTGTCGTCCCTGGAGTGAAGAGAGTCGACCCCCACATTATAATATTTTTCCCCTTATTCATATCCTGGAGAATCCACCAGCTTCCGTCCAACACACTCCATCAGCCTATGGACACCTTTTCCTATCACTCTCTCACTGTCGTACTATGCCCCCTCTCATACTTCCCCAACGCAACATACTCAACAACTCTTGCTTCTAAAAATTAATAAAGATTAATTTATTAAAAGAAAAGTGTAACGTATATGAGACGTGTATGCGAAGAAAAAGTGTGTCGTGTATTATAACATAAATGTATGTGTCAGCCTTCAAAGTTCAGGATCATAGTGTACACATCATGGCAAGGATCACACGACATCATTCAAGTCAGTACGAAAAACCTCACCGAAGTCGTATCCTTCTCTCCAGACATGTCCTCCTCCAGGAACTCTGATGACCATGAGATCTGAATCTCATGTAAATATAATCCGTGGAAAATACTAGTATATTTCCTAACGCAACTGTTCCTAATAGTTTATAGAAACTCCGGCTTCATAATTCCGGCGCAGTGAAAACAAACATGGAACACTGTCCTACTAACAAGTCTTTTTGTCTCTTGATAAATGTTCACTAGTTCTCACTATTAAACAGTTAATGTATCTAGAATAAAATGGCTTGCTTTATTCACTAGATATAGTCTGAAAGTTCTGATTTCCTTGATACGTGGAACAACTACACTTCAATGTTTGGTTTCATCTACTGTGAACATCAGTCCCTACTGATCTAGTTCCACATGGGCTGAACCTCCATCACTTCAGGTGTGTTAACGATTGGTATTCACTCATGTAGGATACATATTCCATTAGACTCCACCGAGCAATGTGTCTTAACTTCTTCCATTGCGAAAGTTGCTGGCCCATCTCTCCACATCATAATTTATCCGGGATCGGATGTTACATTGGGTCCGGGTTCTTCATTCCAACCCGAGGAACCTGTAAAATAAATCATACAACTGGTGATAGCCTCCCCGTCACTGATCTCTATTAGATGATCGTGGGCCATCGGCCTCACTCAGAAAATATAATGAACCCATCAGGGACATATGAACTGACCACATAGGTTATCATCAGGCCAAGACAAAAAATATCAGCAAACAGAATGCGGAACCCCGACCACCAGGGACACCTACGGGAAAATCCCAATTATCCCTCATTACTCAATTCTCAACTAGTAAAGCTTATCAACACTTCACTAATCTATTTTCAACTAACAGAGCCAAGTATCACTTCCCTACTCTAGTTAGTTTCCACTAACAGTGCTAATCATCACACTATAGTTTAACAAGGCCACAGTCTATATTAATTAGAACTAATATTATAATAGGTTATACCTTAAATGGCACTACTGCAGTCCTATCAATCATATCTACATCTGCCATTATAGGCACGTGTAAAATTAAGTCACTAATTAACACACGGTAGATATTATTTCCACTAAGCACTGCAGTGCCCTGGCACTCCGACTAGAGCATTTTCAAGTCCCCCTAGTTGGTCCCAACTCGGGTTTATATGGCAAACTACCAAAGTTGGCCACGTGACGTTATCCTTTATGCCCCCACACAGGTGGCACATTGGCAGATCATCCCCTGTCAGGGATCCATCCCCCCTCTGGCTCCCTCCATGTTAGATCTGTCATCACTGGTTGTGATTCCCAAAACAAGCCAGCGAGTTACTGTATACCCCCAACAACAGTTGCCAATAACCCCGTCAATCTTCTCGATGTTCCGGAAACCCAGAATTGACATATGTACTGTTACTTCCGTGCTAAGTACTTCCGTTTTCCCTCTGATATGTTTATGACTTGTCAAAGTGATATATGATTCAGCGCACTCACTTCCTCTTCACTCACCACCAAATGTGTATATGGGCTGACCTGATGTATCCCGTGCAGCTGTGTTTACTCTGTTAGTACGACTGTTGTGGCCTAGAAAATATACGCCAAGCAAACGTCGGTATTATTATCTGGTTACCTCATGGCGAGCTCGTGACAAGTGGTATGAAATCACTGTAAAATTGAACTGGAGTCAGGAATGGCTGTATAAATACAACAGGAGTCAGATATTGCTGTACAAATTGAACAGGAGTCAGATATCGTTGTAAAAATTGAACAGGAGTCAGATATCGCTGTACAAATTGAACAGGAGTCTGATGTCGCTGTATAAATTGAACTTGAGTAAGATACCTCTGTATAAACTGAACAGGAGTCAGGTATAGCTGTATAAATTGAACAAACGTCAGGTGTTAGATATGCCTGAGCTACCGTATGACAGCACTCCCTTCTTTCTGTTAGCGCCGAATGTTGGGCAGCGTTCACCAAACCCGATATCTAACTTTGTGCCAACGGATTTGGGTGGAGGAGCGCAATTGAGAAGGTACAAGCCTTACCCTTTTGCGAGGAAATGCAACCTAGACATTAAATTTTATGAAAGGTCAGACCATGCCCTAAGCCTTGGCTGGAAACTGGTATGGGATGGAAGCTTCGACAGACGGACAGTCGAGTTGCTTTGTTGATCCGACAGCTTCTGTAGCTTATCTTGTTCCATATGTAATGATGTTACATTTCCTCTGGAGTAAACTAGGCAGACCAAGAGAGGGATCATGCTTCACGGGCAACAAATGGCTTCTACAATTCGGCCCAGGCATTGTGCTATGGAGATTGATACACACTATAAGAGACTATCGTCTTTCAGAACGACAAGATACCAGTTTTTTCCTCCGCATATTCTTTACAGGACATCGCAGTCAACACCAGCAATTTTCAGCCGCTGTTGATGTCTTGGCAAGTTTTTACGTTCAGTAGTGTGACATTAGCCGGTATCCTTGGCCTAGGCGTTAAGCGACTTTCTCCGTAATCGCGTTTATCCACGTACGGTAACACAGCACGCGAGAATTGGAAGCGGTTCTCGCCGCGTTGGTAACTTACGGGATACTTGAGCCGGCCGATAAAAAAGAAATGGCAAACCACTAAGCGTAATCTTGCCAAGAAATCAATGACAGTGGTAAAATGCTGGTGTTGACAGCGATGTCCTGTAAAGGATATGCGAAGAAAAAAAAAAGTTTGCTATTGCTGTCTGAACGACCGGCTCACATACCCCCGTAAGTAACGAGCGCGACGCCAACCGCTGCCGAATTTCGCACAACTGCGTTTCGTACGAGAGTATTCGGAATTACGAACAACGTCCTTAACCCCTAAGCCAGAAGGCACCAGTATATACCATAAATTGAACAGTTCGGAACCCCGTCTAGTTAGTTAGTAAGTCGAGAGAACATCCTCATTGCACATCGAACCATTCAGTCCATAGGTGCTCGGATCCCCTCCTCAGTACATCCCGCAACATGTAGCGGTACCAGGTCTGTGTTGGTTTATTAATCTTCTTTGATTTCCTTACAGTGTTCTTGTCTGGCCACACCTCTTTTAACTTGCTGTTCTCGCAGTCTGACCATGGTTGTAGATTCACAGTCATCACTTGGTTCTCGCAAAAGTCTTACTTCTTGTAGAGCATTCAGTATATCAGCCTGGTCCATGGCTCGTCCGCCATCCTCATTGAGTCACTATGGAAGCATGCCCGAGTGAAGGTCTGTGTGCGTCTAACCTCTAGTTTAATATACGATGAGGATTAGCAAATAAATGTATTTGTAAATACGAACAGACAACAAATATGCTACAGACTAGGGTGTTACTGTAATCAAAGGCTCTTGCCTGCGGGATTGTTGGTCAGAAGTTTGAATCCCAATAGAAACGAAATTTAATTGATCTCGGCTTCCAGACTGTCCCAATACCAGGAGCGCGAGGCAGACGGCTTGACCACGTCGCTACGGAGTCTCCCTGACTAAGACTCAATACCAGTAAACATCATGAGATTCACATGTGGTCGCCGTGATTTTAATCACATCACCCGCAAGTGCTGAGTCATCGATACAAGTATGGCGGTAATACCATATACCCAATACTCCACAAGGCATGTATAAGGATCATTGTCTTTCCTATGACGCACGTAACAATGGCATACAGATTATACGTTAACACAAGCGACCACATCACGTGACTAGTATATGCTTCATATTTCCACCAATAATTCGCACACACCAATCAATCCTGAAAGAACTGCTTTGTCTTTGCATATCAGATTCTTTTGTTTAATATGCAAATCAACACCTGCCTCTAATTCCGAAGCATTACCTCCCAAATGCTTGTTTACATATCTGGAGCACTTACTCCTAAGTGCCGAGAAGCTAAATCATAAAAACGCATAATAAAGCCAAATAGCTTAACATGTTTAAGGTGATTAATCGACAAGTAGCTGGGATTCAATTACAAACACTGCCCGCATTTCAAACAATGCGAACATGCACAGCAGATTTATTGACGGAACATAACAACCCGCGTGTATACAACTCCGTTGTGTTGATTTTTCGCATGGTCGGTTCAGAGTGTTATCAATATAATACTAATTCGATAAGTCAGACATGAAGGGCGGGGGAGGGGGTTTACAGAAATACGCAAAGTGGGGTGGAAAAGAAGAGGTCGATAAAAGGATCGCGACAGAGAGAGAGAGAGAGAGAGAGAGAGAGAGAGAGAGAGAGAGAGAGAGAGAGAGAGAGAGTAGGGGAGAGAGAGAGTGGGGGAGAGCGAGAGAGAGAGTGGGGGGAGAGCCAGAGAGACAGAGAGAGAGACATGAGAGAGATAAAGGGGTAGTGAGAGAGAGAGAAAGAGAGAGAGAGAGAGAGAGCGATACATAGATATACATACACAGATACATAGAGAGGTAGGCAGGAACATATACAGACATGCAGGTAGGCAGGCAGACAGGCAAGAAGATATACAATACAGACAGACAGACTGACCGACCATACGTACACTTATATCTAACAACAACGCACAACGATAAGAATAGTGCAGAACTCTGTAATGATGGATATATCACTAACTCGAGGAAACAAGAAAATTGTACTCAGGGATAGGGTTACAATCCAACAATATTATTACTTGTCTAACGTATCAAAAACGGCATCTGTTATTCCTGATACCTCCAGGATGCCGGCAGACGGTTGGAAAGAAAAGAAGAAAACAAGGACGACGAGTTAATACCTTAACTTTTGACAATATCAAGGCCGAGAAATGTTTCTTCTGTTTCGGAGCTACCAAAATTGGAGGCTATCTTACCCATCTGGTGTCAGGAAGGTCGCATTTGACAACCATGATTACTTTCCTTTTGGGGGACAAACGTCTGATTTTGTCGCTTGTTAATGGCTTTAGGGACTGAACGTGTCATTTAATATTTATATACAATGCATAGCATACCCTTACAGAGACTGGCTACCATCATCGACTAGTATGGCCATACTCTTATAGAGACATTGGCTACAATCATCGACCAGTATGGTCACTGCAAAGGAAATAAGGAATAGCAGACAGTATCATATTACTATTCAGTCAAAATGTATATTCTTTGACCGTGTCATCCTCCGACTTTGAGACAAAGAGGCTAAAAATGCAATCCGTAATCCCGCATACCGCGTTCGAAACACAGCTGATGACGATTTGGAAACAGATCGCCTTGCGTTAGTTTCCCTACAATGATATGAGTGCTGGTCTTTCAAAAAGCAATCATACACTATTGAACGTAAACTTGCCCAAGAATCACAGTAAAACAATGCTGGAGGTGACTGCTACGTCTTGTAACAGATATGCATCTTGTCTGGTTAGTATTTTTAAACTTACATGCTATCATGTGTATTCAAAGTCATGTTGGCGTTCATGTTGCTCCACAGATCTGGGAACTAGATGTTATAGATTAATTCTGTTTTTATTTCTCCATGCCATGGTCTTGGTCCTTCATGCCCGATTTCTATCGGTCTGTCTCTACCTCTTTCACTCAATCTTTCAAGTGGTCATTATGTTCTCCACTGCCTCTCTTCTCAAAAGTATAACCATGAAACATTGTCTTTCCTGCAATCATTTATCATGTTTTAATTTCATAAGCCTCTTCCAGAAAATCGTTAGTTTTTGTCGCCGAACACTCATCTCAAAAACCACATCCCAGCTGTCATAAAGTTCTTCCTAATGTGTTCACATTCTGAGATTCACAGCCCACACGGCGGAACAGGTTAGATATAACACTTCAGTACTTCTAACATTCAATGGTTCAATAAAACATGTTAGTATTTTCTAAAATTCAATGGCTCGATAAAACATGTCAGTACTTTCTAACATTCAATGGTTCGATAAAACATGTCAGTACTTTCTAACATTCAATGGTTCGATAAACATTTCAGTACTTTCTCCCTAACATTCAATGAAAGTGATTTACTAGATGAGTTGCCTTTCATCTTTCGACATGCAGCTTTCGCTTGGCCTTGTCCGCTCTTAATTTCTGACATTCATCTTCCCTCTGATTTTATTTATATGTATTAGCTTGCCTGTGAGTTTAAACTATGATAATCCACAGGAGTCAACTACTGCAGAGTATTATGTGAGGTCATAACGAGAACATGTTTTAAATTGTTAGCCGAACTGCTATCATCTTCTTTGATTTTGCAAACATATCCCCATATCCATACAGCACATATTCCAAACAGCATACGCCAAACGGCATATCCCATACAGCTTATTCCTGATAGTATTTTCCAACATATCCCAAAAACTATGCCCCAAACAGTATGTTTCAAACGCCGTATCTCTAACAGCGTAACCCAAGCAGTATATCCAGAACAAGTTCTCCCCCAAACAACATACCCAAACACCATAGCACAAACACCATACCCCAAACAACATACCCCTAACAATCTGTCCTTCTGCTCGTTACCCACGACACGAGCATGTCCTGGAGGAATCTGAAATAGGTTTAAGAAAGTATAGCATAATATACAACTGCAATAAACTGACAAACATTGTTCATTGTTCATGTAATGAGGAGAGAGACGTTAGAAAACATGCGACGACTGCAAAGAATAGCGGTAGACAAGGCAGGGGTAGGTAGGGTGAAAAGATGCAGTGTAGCATAAGAAGGTGGCAAGAAGTAAGATAAGTGTATTGATCCAAAACAAGGACCGAAATCTGTGGAAATACATAGAAGCCTACTCCATTTGGCAGAACCGTGATATGATCGCAACCAAATGTCAAAAATATTCGAAGGTCTACATTTTATTAACTGAAAAGATAGCATTTAAGAAAACTCCAAAGTCAGTCTTCAAGAAAATGTGAGGACCATGACATAAAATGCGGAAGAAAACATTCTACTAAAAACCGTGAAGACCAAATTTCGAGAAGAGAGACAACATTTCCCGTACATGCAAAGACCAAATTTCACAAACACTCCTTAACACCAATTTCAAGCAAATCCTGACTATCAAATTCCAAGAAAACGTAAATAATTATGCTCTACACTAAAGTTCGCAAACTTGCCTTTAAAAACATTCCCGGTTTGTTTTGTCAGGTTGCACTGATTATGCTAACACTGTCCTAGTGCTTACGAGTGGAGGATCAACTGACATCAGTGCACTAGTTGCAAGCAGACGTCAAACAGCGAAGTTCATTAAGGATGCACGGCACGCATTTGCCTCACTCCTCCTTCAAATAGCAACTGGTATTCCGGTGATTCCCAAACGAGAGGAAGACAGAACATCAACAGACAACTATGTAGCAGCAATTTAAAATGGGAGTAAAATGAGCAAGTTTAAACAGGCAAAGAGAGAAGTAAAATACGGGTGTTTTATTAAGTGATATGAATTATATGCTTTCTAGGTTTGTTTTCGAGAAAGTTCCTCTTGAATACGCCGTCAACAATGTCAGACAGATTTACTCTTTTTCTGACCCCGATAGCCATACAATATGTATTCGTTGCGCTTTGTCCGTGTATAGAGAAGCTGCGATATTTGTTGAAATTTGATAAAGACATGAAGACCCAACGTCAGGAAAAAAATCACAACAAAAATTCGGCCCCCCCAAAAAAAAAACATTCTGAAGATCACATTCCGAGAAAGCAAACATCAAATTTCTCGAAAACAAGACCAAATTTCACCAAAGCTTCAGAACACCACTGACAAGGAAGACTGACGTTAAAATTCCCAGAAACGATGCTCTACAAGAATGTTTGTATTCTTGTCCTATACTCTAGTTTGTCAGCTTGCACTGATTTACTTCCTTAGTTCTTACGAGTGAAGGTTCAACTGACATGTTCGGTACATTAGTTGCAACAGACGTCAAACAGCGAAGTTCATTAAGGATGCACGGTGCGCATCTGCCTGACTTCTTCCTTCTTCGAGTAGCAACTGGTATGCCAGTGATTCACAAAGTGAGAGTAATTCAAGAACAACCAAATGCAATCAATATGTGAAGTTATTGAATTAAAAACAATGTATTTCCTCAGTGAATGTAAACACAAAATCAACAAACATCAGACTGAACAATTTATTGCCTGGCATAGTTTGCTGCATCTCGCTAACCACTGCTAAATTGCCGCCACAAAGTTTAGAAAGAAAACTATTTGACGAACAACAAATGATTACTCAAATACGTTGACGCCTAAACAATTAGCCATTTAAAACCAGTGTTATGTGAAAAAGAAAGACTTCATTGAGACTGCGTATACCGTGGGGATAACAAATGCTCCACATTCGAACAGAGTCGGTGTCTTTGTGTGTTAAGCATTCCAGCCAAAATATGATCTATGTGTTCGATTGATATGATACATGACTCTGCAGTTTGCAACTGACGAGATGCAACGACATATGTCAGATATGAATTAAGCCTTTTGTTGTTGATGGGGATTTAGGCAATAATGCTTCAGAATAATAATTATGACAGAATGTTTTATCCTCCCTCTTCGTTGCCGTGCAAAGTGTGTTGGTTGCGCTGTGTCCGTGTTCAGAGAAGCCGCGAGATTTTCCCATAGAGGAGCTTTAATTCACATAGAGTTTCGGAGAACCAAGGAATACCTCCAGCAAACCAATGACAAGTTTTCTGTGTATCCCCAATATATCCTTTTGGTGGTTCCTTGCCTCTCCTCTACCAACTAAATAATTATTAATCTAGGGTTGTTACTTAACACAATTTTACTACGACAAGAGAACTCTCAAAAGAGACAATGACCCGTGTTTTCAAATTTATTACACTTAACTAGTGTTATTGAACAATAATGTCATAAACATACATAATCAGTGCATTAATTTAACAAGATTATATACATATTCATCTCTAACTATATTTCTATTTCCTGGCTGTGCCCACTGTACAATCCATCACCATCAGTGTCATCAGGCATCAAATTGTGCCGATGATGTTTTAGTGTATCGTCAGGGGAAGGATAGAGAGGAGGCTGCTGTGGAACTACAAACAGAACTCAATCGCATAAGTACTTGTTGTGATGAAGCTGGGGCAATGGTCAACCCAACAAAGGCAACAGTGACTTGGTTCTCGTTGAATAATCATATTGTCAACACTCCAACACCAACTGTAATGCTGTGTTCAGAGACGGTGGAAAGAACGCAGGCAATGAATTACCTGGGGATACGGTTTGGTCGAAGCCTTGCTTATAATGTGCACATAGACCAGGTGATAACAAAGGCCAAGCGGGGTTTGGCAGCGATGCGGGTGATGGCGGCAGCAAACTGTGAGCAGCGCCATCTATGTCTTCTGTACAAGGGGTTGGTCATGTCTGTTTTGGAGTATGCAATGGCAATCCTGACTCTCAGCCATAAGCAGATAGAAAGGATGGAAAGGATACAGAATGAAGCTATGCGCATTATTCTTGGATGTACAAGAGATACAGCATGCAGGGCGATGCGCTACCTTCTTGGTTTTCCAACCATTGAAGAGAGAATACAAGGTTGCAGGGCACGCTCCTACCTCAGAATTAACGCAAACACACAACATCCACTGCATAGTGAAATTAGGAAGGTGAAGGGCAGCAGGTTAAAAAGAGGACGGTCGTGGATGGGTCAAGCCGAAGACATTCTTCAACAGGTGTGTTCACTTGAGGACTTAGAACCTGGCGAGGAGTGGGTGCGAGTGCCAACAGACTTCTGCACATCCTTTTCAGTTTGCATCCAACTAGATAGAAAATGCAGACAAGAAAATCCGGCTGCTGTTGAGGCTGAAGTACAAGCGTTGATTTTCGAGAATTCGCTAGATGGTGACGCGGTCATCTACACAGATGGGTCGGTCGTCCGACATGTGAGAAGCTCATGGGCCTTTACAGCTCGGGCCGGAGGGAGAATTGTGAAGGAGGACTCTGGTGCTTTCACTGAAACCACAAGTAGCCTGACCATGGAAGTCATGGCAGTAAGTAAAGCAATAACATGGCTCGAGACACAGACATTCACTAGGGCTTGTTTCCTTAGCGACTCAATGAACATGATCAAGAGGATAGAGGAGGGGTCGATCCGAAGAGAATGGGTGCTGCCTCTGGAGCGGTCTCGACTGGCAAAGATTAGTTTCATCTTCGTGCCAGGGCATGCGGGAGTACAAGGAAATGAGCGGGCTGACAAGCTCGCAGGTGAGGCTACTGTGGAGGGCGGAAGCGCCATGGACCAGGCCGACATTCTGAATGCTCTACGAGAAGTAAGACTTTTGCGAGAACCAAGTGATGACTGTGAATATACAACAATGGCCAGACTGCGAGAGCAGCAAATTAAAAGAGGGGTGGCCAAACAAGAACACTACGCAGGAAGCCAAAGAAGATTTATAAACCAACACAGAACTGGCGTCGTTAGCCGCTACACGTTGCGGGATTTGCTGAGGAGGGGATCCGAGCACTTATGGACTGAATGGTTCGATGTGCAATGAGGATGATCTGTCGACTAACTAACTAACTAACTAACTATCAGTGCTGTCTCAGTTTTCTATTATAATTATTATGCCTCTTGTTGTGGCCTATTTATTATCTGTGGATAAAAGAAACTGGATACACTTTGATTGGTCCACAATCAAGATCTCTGCGGCAATCAATCAGTGCTACATATATGTGATAATTTCTTGAGTTCCTTTTTTCCATGATACGAATTAGTGGCTCACTGGTTTTCCCCACTTATACTGATAGAACTAAGTAATATGGGATACCTGTCCTTTAATGGTGGAGAAATTTGCAGGACGTTTCTATTGGCTAGTATTTGGCCTCACTATATCAGCTGCCTCACTCAGTCAAGCTGCCACATTCACCAAAGTCAGGTCTGGATCTATTTGGATCAGGTCACTCCCTGGATTCTTTTCGAATGGCTCCAATCACCACATGTCGCACCGAGATGTCAAGTCCTAGATTTGGCTGGATTTCCAAATACACTGGCTACTTGTTGTGTTGGTCCTTTTCTCTCTAGACTTTATTGTCTTGCATTGGTAGATATTTTAGGAGCTACCATTTTCAGTATTCACAGTTGGCCTTATTCTCGTGACGACAAAGTGTGGTCCGCACAAATGATACCATGAACCGGTCGTTGCTTGTTTTTATCCTAGCTTTCCCCCGTTCAAGCTTTTGGCTTTCCCGTCAAAAATAAGTCGTTGTAAATTTAGGAGTTTAGAAGCGGGAAACAAACCAGCTCTGTTGCGGTGCCACTCTTGAATTGTTTTACGGGGAATATTCTCAGCGACGTTGTAGATTTGCGAAAATATATCACAACAAATATGAGGTTAACACGATTTTCCAGATTTGCCTTTATACGCGTAAAATGGTCCTTTATTTTATGTTTTGTCCCGAAGCAATTTTCTGCTATGGGTCTGTGATATGAAGCCCCATCACATTTTGTAGGCCTGTGAGCAAGGAGGAATAGGTGGCCAATATTTCCCTCATTTTGGCAAGTGCCGAGCGCAGTTGTCGTACCGGCGTCCCTCTGTGCTCATGACATTACAATGGGAATTCGTTGTCTCAGCTTTACTAGCGCGCACGCTCCTTTAAGTTACATACATATAATCCGTGTTAGTGAATACAAAAAAGGAGTAATCAGAAGAAGAAGAAGGCAAAGGATACTTTGACAACTCACGAAGTGTGCATAAGAAATCTAGAGCATGCACAATTTATTGTAGAACACGTTTACGAATTTATAGTTTTATCATCCGGGACGCAAAATTCACTTAACTTCAGCCTCTTTCTCGCACAAAAGCCTAACAAACAACTTGCATAAAGGACACATAGATGTTCAGAACCAATGGCTTATCAGGAAATCAGAACGTGACTTAACTGCTCATGATCGATTGGCTGCAGCTTAGGAGACGCTATCGAGTTATTAATGGGTTGTTGTTGCAATTTATTGTGTGGACAGCTCTTGTTGTTCGTTGTGTTGCCTACGACGCCAACGTGCATCGTGAATTTGCAAGCACAATATGCTAATGGAGTTATCAAAAGTGCATTTTTCGTGTATGTGATGGGAAAATGTCATATCCATACATGTAATATTTACTTCCTTACATATAGACGATCGACTAGAAAGAAATAGTTTCTGGTGCTACTCGTTCCCTCTCTCCCTTCTTCCCCCTTTACCTTCTTCCCCTCTTTTACCTTATTTCTTCTGCTTATCTTACACTTAGCCTCTTCTTCCAACCGTGTTATGTTTGACAGCGTCATGTTAAGAAGAAACATCTTTCGGCGGCTCCGGTGTGTTTCTTACGTAGTGGTATTCTTAGTCTCATATAATCCTTCGTGGATAATCCATCGTGTGTAGCGGGAGACCTGGTGTTGTGTTTCCATTGTGGTTAAACGATAAAGCTGCACCTTGGGCATTTGATGGGTCAGTCTTGCATATGACAGGTCAATCTTGTAAATGGTTTAACCAGGAACTATTGAGGATCGGTATCAGAAACGACTGGCAGTATACGAGACAGAAGTCTGAACAGACAGGATCACCAAGGCCACACGACATGGATATAAGAAGAAAGAGAGAGCATTATCACTTCTCAAGAAAGTTGGTTGTTAAAGGCATTTCCGTCATGATTCTAGAACATTACCTTCACTGACTAACTGTCTGTTAGAGAAAACAATGAGCATAAAAGGGATAATACTGTCTAGAAGTTGTTACGGAACGCTTGAGGATACTAAGACAGCACATAAACACACCGACAAGTCGATTTACCATAGAACAGTAATGACCTTGGGAAGATAACTCTAGCCACACATTTTATATCGACCACAATAATGAATTGGATCGCTGGTTATTCTAAAATATCTGGTAATAAAGTTGGTCATTCTAACATATCGGGTAATGAAGATGGTCATTATAGCATATCTGGTAATGAAGTTGGTGATTATAACGTGCCTGGTAAAGACGTTGTTCATTCAAACATACCGGAAATGACGCCGGTCAATCTAGCATACTTGGTAATGACGTTGGTATTTCTAAAATACCTGGTAATGACTTCTTCATTCGAACATAAATGGTAATTACACGCCAGATGAAGAGCCCATATGTGGTCTTGACAAGTGATCTTGACAGGAACAACAGCCCATGGCAACATTGATCAAAATAGGTAAACATCTGCAACAACAACATTTACTTGACAATAAAGAAACTGAGGGAGTTTCCCAAATATACGCTCGGTCCTGACCACAAAAGCAACATAAACAATATTAAAGGAATGAGCCTAATACTACAACCATTTGGCTCCTCTAACGAGGGAAGTGCGTCACTCCTAGTTATGCCCTCAGAGGTCAGTATGTCCGGCTTCAGGTTGCATTTATTTAAGGTATATTTTCTCATGACAAATGACTTCCAGTTCTCAATATGGATGAAAGGCGGTTGATCTGTTAAGGCCTCGGGTGTGTTTATCTACGCATTTTCCTCATGATGGACTGGTAGTGAGTTGAGTGCGTGGAGCGACACTGTGAGCTTTGAATTTCGTGTGGAGTGCTTTTACATATATCCGTGGTTCAGAATTACTGCGTGTTCAGAAAAATGGCGACCGGCCGGTCACTGAACTAACCAGGTTGCCTCATGCAGTAATGTGTGGCTGCTGGTTTTCTAATGACTGCCGCTTCTGGACCATTCTGGCAGCGGCATTATGCATAGTATTCGTATGCGGGTTGTTGGTTTGTCGAGACACCTGTCTGTTCTACTTCTCACGTGGGGCAGTGAGGAGCGTTTTGTGTGATTTTCACTGGCACAGGAACTGAGCATAATGGGGCGACCCTTTCCGTGACGCTGGAACCGCGGCTAAGTAACTTCTCTAGACAAATTCCATCCAAGGTAACCGGCGCTATCTACCCGTGAACCATAGTACAATTTTCAGAATTCGAACACATAACATATCACTTAACATGCATCTGAGCATCCTCTAGCCACAGCTCATACTAGAGTGTCTACTTTGTAACTATCCTTACGAGACTGTCCAACATCTCGTCTCTTTGAGAGTTCAGCTTGCATATATCAGGAAATTGCTGCATCCACCTGAGCCAGATCAAAGGAACACTGTACGGAATTAAAAAAAAATAAACAGCTGAAAAAAACTTACACGTATCACTGCAAGTCATCTGGTGAAGGGCGGAAGCCCAGGTGCCACTCGTTCGACAGCAACAACAGCAAAATACGGTTTATAGCACATTCTCAATTGGTCACCGCCATGCGCTATGCCGATAAGTGTCGACACTCATGGTTTATTTTCTCACACGGTGATCTGTCTGGGATCAGATCTACCTTCGTTGTCCCGGTAATACTACGTGACCAAGCCATCCAAGTTACTTATCTCTCTACTTTCTCCTTGTTCTTTCTTTATACATTTGTACCGGTCGGCCACTGAGTTTTCTAGTTTACTTCTCCTCATAACATGCCCACACATCTTGTCAATGTCCAAGTGTAATGTACGGTTTCCATTTGTTCCTTGTATAACTGTCTCATTCTTTTTCCTGCCCATCCATGGTATTCTTTGCATTTGTATTCCCTACCAGGTATCTCAGAACCAAAGCTGTGTTCACTGCTACCACACACATTTCCAAGTTTGTTCCGTTTCGAGAAGTCAGAGACATGGAATCTGACTGGCTATGGCATGGACATAATGACTCTCCCAGCTTGTGATATGCACCGGGATATTAATAACGGACTCCAGCGTGTGATATGCACCGAGATTTGAGAACTGACTCCAGCGTGTGATATGCACCGGGAATTAAGGACGGACTCCAGCTTGTGATATGCACCGGGAATTAAGGAAGGACTCCAGCTTGTGATATGCACCGGGAATTAAGGACTCCAGCTTGTGATATGCACCGGGAATTAAGGACTCCAGCTTGTGATATACACCGGGAATTAAGGACGGACTCCAGCGTGTGATATGCACCGGGAATTAAGAACGGACTCCAGCGTGTGATATGCACCGGGAATTAAGGAATGACGCCAGCTTGTGATATGCACCGGGAATTAAGGACGGACTCCAGCGTGTGATATGCACCGGGAGTTAAGGACGGACTCCAGCTTGTGATATGCACCGGGAATTAAGGACGGACTCCAGCTTGTGATATGCACTGAAACTAAAGAACTCTATGTTACAAGGCAGGAATTGCTTATCCCCGACAACCTGATTGTCAAAAACATTTCTAAAATTCAAGGTTATCTTTTTCCTGAAACAAATGGCCTTGGGGGATATATTTTTAAGAACAATTAGCGAAAGGAAATATGCTTGTTTGATTTCATAACTCTTGCTTCATATTTTTCTCTTAACTATTTTAAACAGGCATTTCTGTCTTGTATACTTTATATGCTGTGGTACAGGCATACACGTTAATTAACATCAGACCTCTGGAAGTCTCCCAAACTGGTGTTTAGTTTCATGTCCGCTGTTTTTGTGGTGGTTTTACACCTTCCTCTAGCAAGAAGGTCAAGGTTACATTGTCTGTCCAATTATCATGCTACCAGTTTTACAGGACACGTTGGTGTAACGGTAATGGCGTTCTGCTTACAATGAACGGCATCAGCACGGGTGGACACTGGTTCGAACTCTAGTCGTTCGCTACGAGCCAGGCTGGTCATCTATTCCTTCGTGCATTCAGGCCAACTAAAAGTGTAGCGGTCCTAACACTTGACATACTTGCAGGATATTCCTGCTATGAGACTTCATTAGTTTGATGCCATTTGTTTACAGTGTTAGTCGACGTCTTCTTGCACAAAGAGGACCACTATATTGAGTTGTCATTTATCATGCTGCCTATGATTTGTAGTGTGAATTCTTGCATTAATCGTCGTTAAAGCAATTGCGATGGAGGCTGTAACGAAACCTGGACAGAACGACATTCCCTCATTTGCAACAGACATTGTGGTTTGCTTTGGACAACGACACAAAAAAAAGAGGGGGGAAAAATCACAACAGAAATGCGATTCTTGAGAAGAATAATCAATGTATTTAGAAGAAAGAAAATCGGAAATGAAGGAATCAGAACTAAAGTGGAGGTTTATAGCAGCTCTAGATTTCATTAGAAGCATCAAGTCAAATGGTTTGGCCATGCAAGTAGGTTACCAGCTAACAGTATACAACAACAAGCAATGATGTACACACCAAATGGAAATAGAAGAAGAGGCTAAACTGGACAGATGGAATAACAGTTCACGGGAATCTCGTTACAAGAAGCCCATAAGCTGGCACTCTTCCGCTGTTTATACTTCACCTCGTTACCGCAAGGTACAAGAGGAACATGATTAGATGAGATGAGATTATGGTTGGGAGTGGCTTGCATAGCTCGAATAATTGAAGGTGAAGAGAATATCTGGGATGTTCAGCTCACGGCATGCATGGTCTGTAAGCAAATGAACAGGTTAGTGGACTGGCTCTGCGGAATAACATTGTGACAGCTCCATGGGAATTAATGCAGCAAGACAAAGGACCCAGCAGCAGCAGCTATTCATATGGAGAGGCTGATTCAAGTGTGAGTGGAGGTCAGCATGGCCGAATTAATAAGAGCGCTTGCTTTTAAACTTCCGATTTCTTGATTCCAAATTGGCGGGTTCAACCCCAACGCTGATCAGTTGGTACTAAAATCCTGATTTCTTGTCCTTGACTTGGGGACGTAAATTACAAGTTCCACAAAAGCCGGTGTTGAATTCGCCTGATGACGAGGGGATATTGGTAATAGTGAAAGCTAATCCACATGTACATATCATTCCAGTGCTTTAGAAGTAGTACCACGTGAATTGACTACGCTTGAGATCAAAACGAGAGAACGGGAAAAAAAAATTAGCAAGCAGAGTGTATGAACGCCACTTAACCTGTAGAGCAAAATGCAGACGAACCTTTTGGCAGTCATTGGCACCATCACCACGGGAACTCTTCGTTGGCCACTGTAGACAGGAACTGAGCACATGTGGAAATGTCTCAATTGCAATGGATGATTCTTGATTTAATATTTCACATACTACTTCTTGGAAGGAGACTCAACGACTGAAGCTGCCACAATAGGAGGATTGTTACATGACACGTAAATTCCACTTGTATAGTGGCCTGATCCAAGTAACTTTCAAGCCACAGCGGGATCTCGAACCACTAGACTTCTACAATTACTATATGAACTGATTCAGTGGTAAACACAAAGTAGGTTTGGACAAAGCATGGTTTAAAAACAAATGAACAGGTATTATAATGTAATGTCCGTTCACTGAGCACTGAAATTGCAGAGGATTCACAGAAATAAAACAAATAACACTATGATCCCAGTATTGCATATATCTTCCTGTCCAAATGGGAGATAAAATTTAGCGATATATTATCCGTATACATTAAATCAGTTAACAAATAAGTTTAATTAAAAAGAAAGATCTTTAAAAAGCAAAAACGATGATCGTATTGTTAGCAATCACGTCTGCCTTGTTCTTAGAAGGTCGAGAGTTGACTTTCAGAATCCGCCATTCGGTTCGTGAGTGCATTTGTGTTTCGGAGACTCCTGGGACTTGTCGCCAGGTGCTACGAAGTTTGTGCTAGACTCGGCCTGCGATTAGCTGCTCTGCGGAGAGAAGCTGAGCTTGGGGATAAACTTGGTGAAATGAAGTAGATCCCCTTGTAACCCCCCTATTTTAGCAATTGTAAACAAATCTCCTAGTAAGTTGTTTTGTTATATTTAAAGTTGCATATCCTTTACATGACAGCATTTTACTGCTGTTGTTGATGTCTTGACACGTTTTACGTTCAGTAGTTTGCCCTTGCTATTCTGAACATCCTAGTAAGTAAGTAACAGTTAAAAAAGCCATTTTCCAAGCCTGGATGTGTACTACAGTATATAGTTTTGGCTCTATATTTTAGCGCAATTGGCTCTTGATGACAGATGCTGTCAGTATCACATTGGACGTCTTTACTTCCCCAAAAATAACATGGCACATATTGTAGGTTGGGTTGGTCAACAACCACAGGTCAATCAAAAACGACATTTCCGCCTGGAACGGGATTCGAACATAATCACCTAGCCGGAAAACAAGCGTGTTAAACACTGCGATACAACGTATCCCCAATACTCCAAAAAATGTGTTTATTTTCGCTATACTTTTACGCACGTGCACAACAGAGAAATGGCTATGAACTCACACGTGTTTTTACCTACACAGGACATCTGCAGTAAGTTCCTCTTGAAATGAAAGACCAAACACATAACGGTCAGACCACACGAGTAAAGGCTGCCAGGCAAATGTAATTAGACATTCTACAGTTGTATCAGGTGTGACGGTTTGCGACTGTTTCAATAAAAAACAAACAAAATAATGCGTAAAAGCAGGAATGCATATAAAGAAGTTCCGCAGCTAATGGTATGTTATGTTGGAGTTCGCACAAAAGAAGAGGCGAATAGATGTGCATAAGAGAAGGTTATAGTTATACATTATAGCGACCTAGTATAGATTTGAAAAACTGGTCAATATAGCACACAATAGCGATATGTTATAGCGATGGATCTCTGAACTGTATAGCAGACAATAGTGATATGGTATAGCGATCTCTGAACTGTTTAGCAGACAATAACGATATGCTATAAAGATCTCTGAACTGTATAACTGACAATAGCTACATATTATAGCGATGGATCTCTGAACTGTATAGCAGACAATAGTGATATGGCATAGCGATCTCTGAACTGTTTAGCAGACAATAACGATATGCTATAAAGATCTCTGAACTGTATAACTGACAATAGCTACATATTATAGCGATGGATCTCTGAAGCGTAGTGCAGACGATAGCGATATGTTATAGTGGTGGATTTCTGAACTGTATAGCAGACGATAGCGATATGTTATAGTGGTGGATTTCTGAACTGTATAGCAGACGATAGCGATATGTTATAGTGGTGGATTTCTGAACTGTATAGCAGACAATTGCGATATGTTATAGTGATCTCTGAACTGTATAGCAGACAATAGCGATATGTTATGGCGATAACTGAACTGTATAGCAGACAATAACGGTATGTTATGGCGATAACTGAACTGTTTAGCAGACAATAACGATAGGTTATATCGGGGAATGTGAGCCGCTAGTGAAGTGCCTAGACGCTCGCCTGCCAGTCCGGTGGTCAGGGATTCGTATCCATATCGGGGATCGATTTAAAAATAAAACAAACGATCTTGACTCTCAGGTCAACCCTGTTTCAAAGTGGAAGAAGTAAATTTCTTCAGGAAGTGAAGGCGTCTGGCGTGGTATTTGACCACATCGCCCGTCGAGTGCCGACTGATCTAAACAATATGAGTCTAGCACCATATGCCTCAATGGACATCTTGTAACAAGATCCTTCACTTATCGTGGTGAATACATGCCCATTATAGCAGACGCATGATCTATTTACATTCAATAGTTTGCTATTGATTTCTGAACGACCGGCACTCATAGCCATTACATAGAAACCATCGCAAGGCTATCTGCTTCCACATATCCCGCAGCTATCTTGTGAACGCGGTATGCGGGAGTGGGAATGGTGTGGATAACCCCTTTGCCACAGAGCCGGCCTGTAGATTATAACAGACAAGTAAAGCTTTGTGTTCACAAACTAACATATCGCTCTTGTCTGCTATCATATAATGTTATTTATAGTCGTACTAGATAGTTATTTTTATGCCATAATGTACAGACATTCAATACTATAATATTTCGCTATTGTCTGTTAAAGGTATAGAGACTAACTGTTATAATATAGTGTTATTAATTGTTTTATTAGATTGTTATCCTGACATTATAGCAAACAACATACTATTTTTTTGTTGTAGCGGTGAAAAAAATGTGTGATGTTTTATAGCGGTTAATAACTGTATAATATAGCACACAACTCCGATTTTTATAGCGGTTAACAAATGTATAATATAACTCACAATTGTGATGTTTTATAATCGTGAATACCTGTGTAATATAGCACACAGCTATGATGATTTATAGTGGTGAAAACTATAATATGGCACACAACTGTGATGTTTATAGCGATGTATAAATGTATATTGTAGCAAATGTATATTAAAGAAACAATCGACGCTTACACCATAGAAATCAAAGCAAACCGATCTGCTCCCAAAGTGTCTGCGGCTGATTTCGTACCATCGACCCGGTATGTCGAGGGTATTGTGGAACTGTGCACTAACCCTTAAGCCACAAACGTCGGTGTGTTGGAAAGTACAAATTCGGAAAAAATTAAGGACACCATTTATCTTGTCTGACCCAATTTTCTGACCTGCTATAAACATCTATGGTCAACTACACAATTTCCGTTCCCCTTGAGAGACGTTATTCTTCCCGGATTTAACGGCAATTTATGAAAATTACTTCAGATGATTGTTATTAACTCATATATATTCCATAACTGCAGAAACGCGTTTCCGATAAACCAGCCAATCCCGTGATCGCTAGTTCTCTTTGAAGTTACAAAAACCAATGGGACATTTGCAAAATCTCCGAAATATATACACAACTTAAGGTCAGAGGAATTAAACAAAAACAACTACATTGGCACCAGTGATGATGCCAGATAACCCAGATAGCACGATCCCCGGGTCAAGATAACGCTGAAGCTATGTCCCTGGTGTATTGTGACGCAAAATCCTGTTACTGGTCTTTGACGCTTGGGAGCGTATGGAATATCTAGCATCAGATGGAGGCCTACTCTGTGCGGGCTACAGAACCCAGTATATAATAGATAGGAGGACTATGAGGAAGGGAGGGAAACAACATTACATGAAAGAGGGGAATGTGTCGTTGAAAATTTGCGTGATGGAATGAGTAAGTTACACATGGGAAGAAGAGGGAATTAACAAGTTAAGCTCGGGAAGAGGGAATTAACAAGTTACACACGGGAAGAAATGGGAATCAGCAAGTTATACGTGGTAAGAAGAGGAAATCGACAATAGTAAAATGAGCCGGAAACTAATTTATAATGTAGATCTTAACGTGGAGAATATGCAAACGGGAAAAATAGAAGGATAACGTACAAGAAGAAAGACAGGATACCGAAGAAAGAAAGAAAGAAAGAAAGAAAGAAAGAAAGACAGAAAGAAAGAAAGAAAGAAAGAAAGAAAGAAAGACAGAAAGAAAGATAGAAGGAAAGAAAGAATGGAGGAGTAACAGAAGAAGAAGAAGTAGAAGAAGAAAACGAACAAGAAGAAGCAGAAGGATAAGAAGGAGGAATAGGAGGAGGAAGAAGACGAAAGACGAAGAGGAAGTGCTATTGAGAAAGACGATGAGAGAAGATTTTTGACAGTCTGTAATGCATCGAACGATGATAGTTGATACATCCTGTGTGAGATCATCTGTAGAGAAACTTAATCGACCAAGCCAGTCAACAAGGCAATAGCAATGATGATGATAATGGTTATGATGATGATGATACAAGGAGCCTCTCATAAGTCTGTAGCCTGACCATGAATGAGTAGGCGGAGAAAATTAAAATTTGACACAGTGCTTATTACTTCTCAATGTAGCCACCACCTGAATTTATGCTTTTCTACCATCTCTGCGTGACCTTGAAAAGACCTTCAGAATAAAACAACCTATTTTTTTAAAACTAAATTAGTTATCACAAGCCAGTATGACATCTTCGTCACTGTCAAAACGATTTCCTTTTTTAAGATTTGGGAAAAGAAAAAAAGTCTGATCGAGCCAAATCTGGAGAATATGGTGGGTGTGGAAGAATTTCAATATTAAATTGTTGGCAGGTTTCAGCACAAGCCGTGCTTTATGGGATGGCACGTTGTCTTGAAGCAAAGGCAGAATTTGCGTACGCGATGTCCCTCGTTTACTGGCCACAGCCTTTCTTAGTTTGATAAGGAGATCTGCATAGTACTACCCATTAACCGTGTTGCCATGAAGCATGTAATCTTTCAATATTTTTTTGTTTGTTTGTTTGACGTCTCTCTCTCTCTCTCTCTCTCTCTCTCTCTCTCTCTCGCTCTCTCTCCTCTCTCTCTCTCTCCTCTCTCTCTCTCTCTCTCTCTCTCTCTCTCTCTCTTCCCCCCCCCCTTAAAAAATAAAAAAAAAAACTGTCAGCATCACTTTTCTTGCAGATTTTTGTGCTCTTGGCTTGACATGTGTTGGCGAGCCCGGGGTTTTCCACTGCATGCTGGCAATTTTTGATTCTGGGTCATAATGGCGAATCCAAGTCTCATCTACCGTCACCATGGTCGTCAACATGTTTTCCTACCGCCACATGTTGAGCAACTGGCCACAGCAATCAACCCGTTTTTCTTTCTGCTTACATATCAGCAGGTGCGGGACCCAGCGGGCACACACTTTTCTCATGTTCAGTCTGTTGTAGTAAAATTCTAAATTCTGTACTCTTACTCAGTTTTGCTGAACCCGATATCTCTGCAATTGTCATTTTCCTAAATTGGTCTATGATTTTCTTCTACTTTTGCAGTATTTGCATCATTGCCCTCTGAGGACGGTTGTCCTGATCTTGGCAGATCAGCAACTTGGGAATGGCCACACTTAAACTGCAAACACCAATTTTTTTTTTACAGAAGCATACGAAGGACAGACTTCCTCAAACACTGGCTCCATCTTCCTGTATATTTCTGTAGGTGTTTTCCCCTGTAACATCAAGAATTTTATAACAGTCCTGGCGTCTGATTTCTCCATTGTTCTGACAAACCGTTGGAAGTGCAGATCTGGTCAATAGGGTGTGTTGCGCCATGCACCATATCGGGAAAACCAGTTGAGGAGGAAAATTCATAATTAATATGTCAATTACAAATTGAATGAGCTATACATGTGCCAAATTTCAATTTTCTCCGCCTACTCCTTCATGGTCAGGCTAAAGACTTATGAGAAACCCCTTGTAACTAAAACCTTCGAAGTCCCGGGAAGATTAACCCGGTCAACAAATGCACGCAGAAGTCGGATGTGTCGGCCTAGCGGCGCAAGAACGCAGCTCTGCTGTAAACAGTCACAACGCAGTCACGTCCGAAAAAAAATCCGGAATGAACGCAGCAGAAGAAGAAGAAACCTTCGAAGCTAAGTGATTAGCTCTCGCTGATAGTCGTGGATTCTTTTATTATGGCTATTCTTTTCAGGAGTACAATTTTCTCGGGAGATTTCTTGAGGGGGGGGGGGGGGGGGGGTCGTCACTGGAGCTTTGGAGTTCGTGTCATGTGTGACGCTTTCGGCAGGCCGCACAACGGAAAGAGCCCGAGTCATATGGGACAAAACTTGATGCAATGTAGTCGATCCTGGTGTCTTTTAACTCGTATACTAAAATGCATTATTATAATTACACCGAAATACGATGGTAATTTTAAAAGTAAGTCACAAATGGCTGTAGAAAAATAACTAACTATGATAACAACGTGAAACCAGTTTATTTTTATACAAACGTTGTCCCTTTATTTCTCAACATAAATTCCACCAACATTGATTCATTTATTCCATCGTTTTATCAGTCCTCCCAAACCGGCTGCATAGAACTGCGTGCTTTGTTTTCATTTACTTGCTATCCCACAGAACTGTGTGACTTACGTATTGACTCGCCCTCGTAACATTTTCTACCCAGGTGTGCACCGCTTTATGTGAAATCGCTATGGGCTAAGTCCACTTAAAACCCACCTTGGCGGGAGATATTTCGCGAGGAACGCCGAAAGTTGAATGTGAAGTGAAAACGTGGTTTAGAAAACAGAGCAGGCAGTTACTATGCAGCGGTTTGGGAGGACAGATAAAACTATGGGATAAGTGCATCAATATTGGGGAAATTATGTTGAGAAATAAAGGGACAATGTATGTACAAAAATAAACTGGTTTCATGTTGTTATCATATTTAGTTATTTTTCTACAGCCATTTGTGATTTACTTATTAACTTACCCTCGTAATTCAAAGACATCACATTAATTTATAAAAAGCAACCGACTATCTTAGAAGTAACAATTAGAGACTAGAGGACACTAGATAAGGGCAAAACTCAAAACTCTAGGCAAACCTGGTTTCCATTCTATTCATTTCCAAACGACGAAATTGTGTCGTGAAAGGAACACATTTCTTTCGCGACACGGCCAATTTGATAAAAGTTAATTTTATGTCCTTTACAGGACGTCGCAGTAAATGCCGTTATTAAGCATTAACAGAGACAGTAGTCCTGGGAATCACCTTCGACAAAAGACTTTCATTGAAGGATCACGTTGAAGGAGTTGTTACGAGATGTAAGAAGAAACCTTGTGCACTGAAGGCTAAGGCATCAATAGGCATAGATAAAAGACTGTTGCTCATAATCCATCAACATCTGATTATTTCAGTATCTGATTATCTCATTAACTGAGTATGGGTTAGGGCTGCTCAATGAGCCAACTAGCGAGACTAGAGCAGATAATAGATTAAGCTATGCGGGTGATCCTAGGGATTGACAAGGGACACGCCGATAGTGAGCAATTAGATATATCCTGGGGTTTCCAACTATTGCGGACAGACTCAAGGTGCAGCAGCCAAAGTCATATAACCGTCTGCATGAATCCCAGGACATATAAGTACCACAGTCTGATCAGAGGAAAATCGTGGATGTCTGAGGCAGAAGACACAATCAGAGAAGTGTGAGTGCTTGAAAACATTAACTGAGGATAGGAACTGGTCAGAGTGCCAGAAGAAATGCCAAACCTGTACAATATCATAATTACACTGGATCGGATGTTCATAGCGAAGGTTAATGGACAGTGTTTAGTGTAGGAGAGCCTGGCAGATGATACCATGATATCTAGTCTGAGAATGGAGGGGGAAATTATCGCTGTGGCGTTCCGCTAGTTGCAGGATAAATAACACACGCATGTGATTGTAACTGACTCACAGAGCATGCTGAGCAGGATTAAGACAAGGTCGCTTCGAGCAGATTGGCATGCTTGAATTGATAAATCTAAGATAGGGAGTATCCGCTGGATCTTTTCCCCCGGGGCACGCTGGTGTGTTGGCAAATGAGCAGGCGGATAAAATGGCTGGATCCGCACCTACGTGTGGACTATTGGTGCACGATAAGGCAGATGTGGTCAAGGCCCCTTGGGATCGTGTGTATAGCGTGGAAGAAGAACACGGTACATCATCATTGCCTGGATAGAATGGTGTTGCAGGGAGAGACATTCAGTTCTCACAGGAAAGGCCAGACGGACACAATCAGATTGCAACTGGTGCCTTTAGTATTGGAACTCTTCGCCGGTTATCGAAGGTGAGGACAGAGCTCGTATAGGAATATCCGGTGTGCTGTGATGTCGGTTCTTGGACACAACGGAACTTTACACATTCTTATAGTCCTGTGGCGTTGAAGATCATGTCTTTCCACAGCCTACTGTCAGAAAATTGTGTTTGTGTGTTATTTCCCAACAATGTCTCCTTGTCTGGCAACACACATTTTGAACCTGTCCACTAGCGAGGAAAACGTTTCCGGTGTGGCCTTAAACAAATTTTGGACCGCCTCCAATACTTCATTGTCATCTGAAAACCTCTGATCCTGAACATGTTCTTTCAAAGGTTATAAGTAGTGATAGTCCGATGACGCCCAGTCTAGATGGTATGCTGTATGTTTCAAGACCTCAAATTTTAGAGCACATAGTATGTCGATTATATGGGCGGCCGTATGAGAGCGGGCGTTATCGTGCAGCAAAAGTAATCCTTTTGAGATAAGTCCCCGGCGATTCGATCGTATTGCTACCATCAATTTGTTCATTGCATCGAACGCTAGTTACAGCTTAGTTTATTGGAAATGCACCATTATAGGGCCCTGAATATCTCAAATGACTTGTATCTTCCATTTTGAAATCTTTTTACCCATTCATACTCCAGACAACTGAGCTATTACTGAACTATCATGCTTCGATAGATTTTACACTCTTTGACCACCCCCTTACCACCCCCCACCCCCACCCCCCCCCCAAAAAAAAAAAAACAACAACAACAACAACAACAACAACTAATAACGCATTGTTCTTTCACGTTGCAAGTTGATAGTGACGCATCCATTTTGTAATTGCTATTGTGCATGTGCAAATTGCTAGACGATCACGACACCTACATGGTGTAATAGTTAAGATCCAACTTGAACTAAGATTTTCCATTGTGCATTCTCTTCACTGCACTTAATAATAAAACTCCTGTTACTTAATGACTTTCCCTCGTATATACACATTCACACACATACGCCACGCAAGAGTAAACATCCGCCATCAAATATGTAGTATCTCCCACATCCCCTCTCCTATTCTCAAGAAGTTAAGAAGCTAGACACTCCAGAATGTGGAACAGGGCGTTAATTGTCGAGATGAGATAGTTTTATAACACTCGTTTCCATCGCGACGATATCATTGTTTGGACTGACGAGGCTAATCTAAGCCTGTGTGTGTATTGCTAGCTATCTTTTTCTTTTATTGCCTGTCTGAGTTTAGCTCTGTGTTTTCTTGTCTCGATGTTGCCTTTACAGTATTTCTCTCTCTCTCTCTCTCTCTCCCCCCCCCCCCTTTTTACGCTACATCACGTCAATCAATATATATTTGCTTAACATTTTTATCGTTTTTATTTTGTAATGGAATCATCGCGGGGCTAGGTTTTCTGTGAGAAATACGATAGCCTTGTCAAGGGAAGAGATGCCAGTCTGCTGTCTTAGTTAATTCTGGATCATGGCCTTCACACTGTCATCAACAAGGCCATCTGGTGGGGATATTCTCAAAAACAAGATCAATGTTATCCACAGGAGACAATCGCTCGCCACTACGCTGACATGGCTTCTATCAATTCGCGTGCTGAGACCTTTTCGTAAAATGAGAAAACGCTATCATGTATTTCACTCTGCTTTCCTCAAATATGTCCAGTTTTCCCAGTTCTAGTTGTTTCTCTTCTCATACTGCGGCCAAAAGATGACGGCTGTCGCTTTCTGTGTGTGAGATGTTGCCTTTGTGTCTCAGTCTCTTCAAAACATGTACACTACCCATTTTGTCTGCCCAATGTATTTTCAGCATTCCTCTATGAAATCACATCTCCCAGGCCCCAAGGAAATCACTGATCTAGTAACCAACAGACATCGATGGAAGACCCCCAA
>JACEFZ010006841.1:0-47500 GCA_014155875.1 Cepaea nemoralis
ACCCTACCCCTGCCATGACATTACACATACATTATAGAACTATATAACATATGTTGAAAGACAATATCTGTGAAAACTTCTACACAAACAGGACTGATAAATAATGTACGATGTATAATATATACCCCCAATTATAGCTCATGAAGGTTAAACGGGATATTGAAAACAAACATAAATAAATAAAAGCTGCTTCCGATAGTCTTATGGGGTCCTAAGCAGAGCTGAGTCAAGAACCGACATCACAGCACCTGTGTCATTTATATACGTGCTCCGTCCTCCTCTGCAACAGCCAGCGAAGAGTCCCAATACTAATGGCACCAGTAGCAGTCTGATTATGTGTCCATCTGGCCTTTCCTTGGAGACCTGAGTGTCAGCCAGATCCTCTAGTCACTCCCTGCAGTACCATTCTCTCCAGGCCGTGTTGATCTACCCGTTCTTCTGCACTATACACGTGATCCCAAGGGACCCCGAAACCTGCCTTATCATGCACCAGTACCCAACCGTTGGGTGCAGACCCAGCCAATCTATCCATCTGCTCGTTTCCCATCACACCAGCATGTCCTGGGAAAATCCAAGAGATGCTGTCTATTTGTGATTGTTGAATGGAAGTCTGCCACTCTTCAACGGATATCCCAGTTGTAACCCAGGAAATCAACGGGGAAACCCGTTGAGGCCACTGAAATCAGGGTGACCAGATTGGCTTTTTAAAGCCAAATTTGACTTGTTTTTAAACAGGTTTTGGCGTCAGAAAATCAGTTTGGCTTTTTGGCTTTCTTTGGCTTTTAACCAATTTGTAATCGGTATATGCCTCTTTTTTGAATTTTTTCAAGTTAATTGTGTCTTGTGTTACTATTTTTAAGCAAAAACAAATGCAAAATGATAAGCTTATCTGGCCATGTTCTATGCGCACTGAAGCACTGCGCAGCTTACTGTTTAGTAGTTAAGTTTTTCAAATTAATTATACCTTCATAGCAATCGCGAGTCGCAACTCGCAAGTATTTCTTATTAACTGAACCTATTATCATGCCAAAGTGGAAACCATCTTACGATACTAATCGGAAATATAATGATCAATGGAAAAGACATTTGTGTGGCTCAAGAATCCACTGACGGTTCTGAACAGGCATATTGCAACTGTGCCCATTGTAATATTGTTCCAAGATTTTCAAATCTCGCAAATCATGCAACAACAGAAAAACACAAGCGGAGCGCGCCATCTTCTTCACAAAAAACACTTTCAGTGGTGACAATAAGCAAGAAAATTGATGACAAAGTTAAATTAGCTGAAAATTAGGATGAAATTGAAAAATGTAATCAATCATTAAAAAATTGCATTGGTTTTGCATCCGATGGTGCTTCCAGTATGGGTTGGATGCAACAATTCAGTTTGGTCCAGAATGACAGATGTATCTCCTTCATGTGTTCAGTATAAGTGTGTTTGCCATTCATTAGCATTGTGCATCAAATATACAGTGTCAAAACTACCTTCAAACATTGGACTTTTGCTGACAGAAATACCAAATTGGTTTAGACATAGCAATCTAAGACGAGAAGCATTTAAAGATTTATTCAAAATTATGAACTCATCGACAGAATTTCAGCAAGCTAGAACAGCATCACTTCCTTTGAGAAAATTTCTTCTATTCGCTGGCTTGTATGGGGGAAAAGTAATGTTCAACATTCTAATAAATTGGAAGAACTCAAGGCTTATTTTATTCTGCTGAATTAGCAAATTATTACACTAAATTTAAGTCACGACTTATAAAGGAAATGCTTCTAGATCAAAGAAACTACCTTTATTTTCATTTCGCAGCCCCTATTGTGCAGGAATTCGAAAGGTTAAATAGCCTTTTTTCAGAAAAGTAAGGCAGATCCTCACGAATTACATGAAGAACTATTTTTGCATTATAAGCGTCGTAATAGTAGGACTTATGATACCAATAATAAGAAAAAAGATGTTTCTAATGTTGATTTTGGCATCAAATTCCTGTCAGAGTGTGATAACTACATTCAGAAAAGTTCTGATACAAAAATTAATTGCCAACAAGAGGTCTTAGATCTCAAAGAAAGATGCTTATCAGTGCGAGAAGAAGCACTTTATCAAGTTAGAAAGCGGCTCCCTTCAGCAAGAAATATATTTAAAGATCTAACCAATTTTAACCCTGGAATAACCTTAAACCAGCTTCTAGACCACTATTTTCGAAATTGCCCTTTTTGAATTTGGCTGAAGAAAACCACCACACCATTAATACACTATTATTGAAGAACAATACAGAAAATTTTATAGATTGGAAGGAAGAAGAACAATTTAAAGAAAATGGACTGCCTAAAAATGCAGAGCAGTTCTGGCAAGGAGTCATGAAACATCCCCAATTTAAAGAGCTGGCTTCTTTTATTCTTACTTGCTTAATAACACATATTAGCAATACCGCAGTGGAGAGGATGTTCTCTCTTTTAACATGCATAAAAACCAAAGCAAGGAATAGACTTCAGCTGTCTCTCTTAGAAGCAATTATTAGAATTAGAGCAGAACCATTATCTTCAAACAAGTGCTGTAATGAATTTGTACCTTCATCCAAATGTTGAATGATTTCAAAGCTGGAATAGTATATTCTAATGAATCCTGTACTGAATTTCAACAATGAAGAGGAAAACTTATTTGAAGAAGAGGTCTTCATGTGATATAAGTATATTTTTAATATATCTTTTTACTAGGCAATGTTTGGCTTTATTTTGGCTTTTTTATTGCATGATTTGGCTTCTTTTGATCACGGCGATCTGGTCACCCTGACTGAAATAGTGAAACAACTAATGAAGACACTCTTTTAGGAGTGTCTAGATGGTCATGCTTCGAAGTACACTTATTCCTGCAGCGAGCCGCTGTCGTCATTTGGAGGTGACAGGGTCGAATCCCGGTCGGTGACTATAGCTTTCAAATTTATGCTGTATAGTGCGTCCTCTAGTCTCTACTTCTTCTTCTCCTTCTGTGAGCGCCAGACAATACTATGTGTGTTTATTTATGTAACTGTTGTAACCCAGGAAGGTTCAACAGGATATTGGAAACACAAATAAATAAATACAAGAGGCTTCCGATCGTCAGAGGTTCATATATTAAAAATGTAACGTAATGCAAATAAAAGAAATGCAATAAAACTACGAAAAGAGAGTGATAAATGGCAAGTCAGCAAATAGTCACGACAAACAACAGCTGTGTGAGATTGTTTCGTCCGTGGATAAATCACAAACCACATCAATCATGATTGTCGGTTGTTAGATACCCGCCGTTATTTTTTTTCTCGTCTGCTCAATAAAATCTGACCAGGAATCTTGTTTTAAAAGGTTGCTGGAGTCGTGTAGCTGTCTGACCTGGATTATGAGTTCAATATCTTGCCAGGGGATCGATCGCCCCTGATACACCGAGTTGGTTTTGTCTCCATTGCTATCTATCTGTCTGTCTGTCTATCTATCTATCTATCTATCTATCTATCTATCTATCTATCTATCTATCTATCTATCTATCTATCTACCTATCTATCTTATCTATCTATCTATCTATCTATCTATCTATCTATCTATCTATCTATCTATCTATCTATCTATCTATCTATCTATCTATCTTATCTATCTATCTATCTATCTATCTATCTATCTATCTATCTATCTATCTATCTATCTATCTATCTACCTGTCTGTCTGTCTGTCTGTCTGTCTGTCTGTCTGTCTGTCTGTCTGTCTGTCTGTCTGCCTGGTCCGTCCGTCCGTCCCCGGCCGGCCGGCCGCCCGCCCGTTCGTCCGTCCGTCGGTCGGTCGGTGGGTCGGTGGGTCGGTCGGTGGACCAGCCAGCCTGCCTTGCCTGTCTATCTGCCTGCCGGCTGCCTGCCTGCGTGTCTGTCTGCCTGCGTGTCTGTCTGTCTGTCCGTCCGCCCGCCCGCCCGATGATAATCCTCTCTGCCTCTCCGTCCCTTCAACTTTCCGGTTGTCACGACAAACTCCAGCTTTCCCCTTCTCATGACATGCCCACAGAACGGTTGATTGTCCACTTCCGATGCGAGTCACCAGTTCTCATTGTGAGTTAACTTGTTTCAAGATGTCTTCATTACGCTTTATGTCGTTTGTTGGCGCTCTCATCATTCCTATAAGCAAGCACATCTCCGTAGCTTCCACATAATTCCACACTAAGCTACTGATTGTCCATGATTCACTTCCGCACACCAAGGACTGACTCGATATAACACTTAAGAACTCTCTCACTCCGATTAACCAAAATATAGTCGCCATCATCAAATGCCTTGCCAGCTGGCAGGCGTTCAATTCTCTCCACAGATCTCGGTTTTTGGTGTTCTCGAAAAACTCTGCTGACGATATCACTGACTCTGTGGATATTCATGAAAATCTGGGAAGATAATACGATGGTTTCCCCTAGCCTTCCACATCCACATGGGAGTCTTTTATCTCTGCATTTGACAGCCATTTCAGATTGTTAGGACAAGTGAATACCCTACTCTGCTCAGCTGCAGAGTTGTCCACTTATCCCGGTGGATACATACACACAAAATCATATCAATGAAATATCAACAATGTATGAATCAAACATCAAAAACTATTCTCAAAGAACAATCAAGATATATTACATAGTATATTCTTCGTATTGTGAAACGTTTCCGTTGCTATGGCTATTCTATATTTAACTTCTTCAGCATGGCTTCCTTCCATCTGCTGTTAGAACTCAACACAAGTTTATCTCATGTGTGCTCTTTTGTCGGTTATTTTTGCCTTACACATAAACGAAAGTGTAACTCGTGTAGTCTTCCTTTTTCGTGTATTTCTGGCTTGCAAGGTAGCAAGTCAAAATTTTGTGGGCATGTTATGAGAAGAAATGACTTGGAGAACTTGGTGACAACTGGCAAGATCGAAGGGAAGAGAACACGGGGAAGACCGAGAAATAAATACCTGGATGGCTTGGCTATGTGGCATGGTGGAGACAGAAACACGGAGCTGATCCACGACTCTGGTGATCGAGTGAGATGGCAAAACATGACCGCTCACGCTTATCGGCATGGCATATGATGGATGGCTGCAAGGTAGCAAAATATTATATTATAAAAGCTTCTTATTAGAGCAGTGTTTCCCAACGTGGGGCCCACGCCCCACAGGGGGGGGGGGGGCAAAATGATTGTTAAGGGGGGCAATTCGAAAATTTGTCTCCCAGTCATCAGTCCTTGATGTAAAGTGGACTGTTTTGAATTACCATGGAAGTGATCACATGCATGTTTAGTCCTGATCTCTAAATCCATGAAAGTTAAGGCCGGAAGAGTGCGCAAGACCTTCCGGTATGAGTGGACTGACAGCCTTCTTGGACGCCTCAGACAGGGGGCATGCAACAGGACTGTTAAAACTCCTTTTTTGCAGCCCCCGTGGTGGACGTGGACTCCAGAAGTAGACCATGCTTGGAAAGCAAAGAGAGCTGCAGTGAAGCAGCTAAGGAAAGTGCGACAGACACCATGAAGCTCACGAGAGGAAGTGGATACAGCGGAAAATGTCAAGAGAGATAGGGTGGAGGTTTTCAAGCGCTGTGCTGCAGAGGCCAAAAACGCAAAATGGGAATGTTTCATGAAGGAGATTGGAGGTGATAAAACACTGCGAAAATTCTGGAAACTGCACAGACAAATACAAAGGATCGGCCTATAAAAGTGGGAATAATTTATAGAAATGGTGGTGTGCGCGTGACAAAGGACAAAGAGAAAGAGGAGGCGTTTCTCCAGAGATTTTTAGCGCATACCAATCATAATGATGCAGACACTAGGGATACAGATAGAGAGGAGTTATCTGGCACTATGAAGAATATGCATTATGAAGACATCATACATCATAAGACATCAGATGTTAAACATATTTTGAAGAAGGCAAAAGACACGGCACCAGGGCCTGATGGGGTTAGGTATGGCCACATGAAGGCTTTGACCTTGGCGTAGACCTGAAGGAGATGACCGACTGCTTTAACCAGAGCATTATGACACCATCAGTACCGCAGGACTGGGTGCACAGCTGTCTCATCCCTCTCCCAAAACCATTCAATGATCATTCAAAGCTTAGCGGCTTTAGGATTATCACCCTTCAAAATACATTTGGGAAGGTTTTAGAGAAGATAGTCATGGTCAAGCTGAAGAGAGACTGAGACTGAAGTTAACTAAATTTGAACCTGACATAAAATCTCTTTGCAGCAAGCATCAAGTGCAAGGATCTCACTAAATTTAAAATATAAATAATTACTAATAATTAAAATAATACAGACAAATCTTTCATTAAAATTATTTTGTACTTGAATTTCAGTTCTCCATTATATGTTTTGAAAAGTTACTTACTGTGTTTGCTCAATAATTTCCTAGTGATTTCTTCATAAAATCTATCATTCAAGTTTCATTAGTGAAAATTTTGATTTTTGAATATTAAAAATTATGTATATATTGGGAGGGGGGAGAAATTTTTTAAGAAAGGCTTAGGTGGGGCATAGCGCAAAAAAGGTTGGGAAACATTGTATTAGAGTATTTCTGCATCGCAACATAGAAAAATATATTAGTAAAGCTCCTTTTCTGAGCTTGTCTACATCGCAAGGCAGAAACAGATTATGTTACACAAGCTGCTTTTTCGAGCATTTCTGCATAGCTAGGTAGACAAATATTACATGTTAAACGCTCATTTTTCGAGTATTTGTACATTGCAATTTTTTTTTTCTTCCGCGTTTCCATCCTGTCTCAGGATATTGCGGTCAACATCAGCATCTGTCAGCTGTATGTTGATTCCTAGGCTAGATTACGCTCATCAGCACGCCACGACTTTCTGAGCGACCGGCTCCATACTCTCATAAGTCACTGGTGCGACTCGAACCGCTTCCAGTTCTCGTGCACTCACGTCAACCACGAGAGTATTCGGGATTACGGAGAAAGCTGCTAACTCTCGGCCAGGAAGGCGGCTTGTACATTTCTGTGTAAACAAATATTGTTGTACAAAGCTCCTTTTTCCAGCATTTCTGCATCACAAAGTAGACAAATAATATATTATAAAAGCTCATTTTTCGAGTATTTCTGCATTGCAAGGTGGCACAATATTATATTACGAAGGTTTAGTTTTCGAGTATTTGTGCCTTGCGAAGTAGCAAAATATGATTTTATGAAGGCTCCTTTATTTCGTTAACTTCGTCCTTCTAAAGTAACACCATTTTAAATTATTGTCTGGTTTACAAAGAGGCTTACAAATGTGCTTTACACTTGCTCTCTTTTCGTTTACATCTACCTTAGAAAGTAGCCATCTACAATTACCCAAAAGCTGCTTGTGTGTCGTGACTCGGCGTCATTTGTCAACAACGGAATCTTATCGATTGATCACTTCTAGTTTGGGTCGGTGTCTCGTATTTTGCTTGTGATAAATCGTCGCTTTTATAATAAAGCAAATAAATTGACAACGAGTACACGTATGTGAATAACCTTGGTTGAAAAACAAAATTACGTCTTTGCATAAAGCAAACAAATGCCCAAATGTTATCAATGTTTGAACAACTATGGTTGAAACGCACAGCTCCGCTGTTATATAAAGTAAATAATGAAATATATGTCCAAAAGAAACCTATGGTTTAAACATACAGCTATGCTTTTATATGAAACAAATAAATGAATAAGCAAAACCAGTATGTAAACAAAGATGGTTAACAAAACAAAAACAACAAAAAATATTCAAATTAAAAAAAAAAAAAAAAAAAAAAAATAAAACAAAGTGAAGTCTAAATATAATACAGATTAATTAAATGAACACAGAGTAACAATATGTGAACAACGGTGGTCGAAAACAAAGTTACACTTTTATATAAAACAAATACGCGAACCAAAGAGAACCAAAGTGTGAACAACGATGGTTGAAATTAAAGTTACACTTTTCATTTGAGTTAAACCAAGAACCGACATCACAGCACTAGGGACATTTCCATACGCGCTACCCGTCCTCATCTTCAAGAACCAGCGAAGAGTCCCGATACTAATGGTACCAGTTGCAACCTGATTATCATCATTATGTGCCGTCTGGTCTTTCCTCGAAGTACTGATATTCGACCAGATCATTCTCTCAGTAAATGATGGTGTATCTGTGCTTCCACACTGTAAACATGATCCCAATGGGCCTTGGCCACGTCTGCTTTATCACGCACCAGTATTCCCGCCCAGTGATGCGGACCCAGCCAGTTTGTTCATCTGATCATTTCCCAATACAACACAATGTCATGGGGAGAAGGTCCAGCGGATGCTCCCTATTTTTTATTTCTACATTGAAATATGCCACCCCGAACGAAGTATGGATGTTTTCACTCTTGTCAGCACGCTCCGTGAGTCCCTTGCAATCACGACATGTGTGTGCTGCTTGTCCTTCAGCCAGCAGACCACATCTGTAGCTGCATCCACCTCCATTCTTAGATATAGATTTAGTGATATCATATGCCAGGCTCTCCTGTACTAAACACCATGCATTAACTTTCACTATGAACACGCATAAACTTCTTTTGCCTCATAAATGACGGGGAGATGTGTGTGTGTGTGTGTGTGTGTGTGTGTGTGTGTGGGGGGGGGGGAATGTGTGGTTGAGGAATATGTGTTTGGCTGGGTGGAGGAGGATATGTGGGTGAGTGATTGTTGGTGGGTAATGGGACGGGTAGAGGATATGTCAGTGGGTGGGGAGATGTGTGTAGGTGGGTGGATGTGTGTGGGTGGCGGTGTGTGGGTTGGGGAATGTATGTGTGCTTGGGGTGTGGGTGGATGGGATGTGTGGTGGGTGACAGGTGTGTATGGGTGGGGAGATGTGTAGGTGTAGGGATGTGGTGGATGGATGGGGGAATGTATGTGTGTGTGGGTTATGTGTATGGTTGGGTGGTGGAGTTGGAGTGAATGGGGGATGTGTGGGTGGGTGGTTGATGTGTCTCATAACATAATAATATGCATTGTTTATGTTTACAAAATTCATGTGACAATGTTTTTTCCTATGCACTGTTGATGAAAGAAAGATGAGTGATTGGAAGGGCCGAATGTAAGACGGGCCTGCGTGCCCAATTTGTTACCCTTTCAAAATAAAGTCTGTTTGTTCGTTCGTTCGTTCGTTCGTTCGTTCGTTCGTTCATTGCGTAGGGCACTAGAGTAGACTACTACATTACCTGGGTGAGAATTGTCGTGGATAAATTGTTGCACCTCCCATCGAGCTCTGCCTGTTGACCAATTCCTTCACTCCCGGTTCCACGTGATTATGACCCTGCCCAGGTTTGGTAGGTTTGTGGAAACAAATAGAGGAAGACATCGAGAGAACATTCTTGACAGTCTTGTGGCATGTCACGAAAGGGAGTCAGCACACGAATTGATCCATGCCGTTGGAGATCTCAATATATGGAGAAGCATGATCGTCATCGCCAGTCGGCAAGTCACTTGATGATGATGATGATGATATGATGATGATGATGATGATGATGATGATGATGATGATGATGATGATGATGACGATGATGATGATGAAATGTTTGACATTTCCTCTGGCATAAATAAATAAAAAATAAAGATCTAGAGACTACAAAAGTTATTTGCATATCCTTTACAGGACGTCGCAGTCAACCCCATCAGTTTTTACTGCTTGTGATTTCTTGGCAAGTTTAAGTTCAGTAGTTTGCCGTTGCTTTCTAAACAACCAGTACTCATACCATTGTATGAAACGCAACGCAGGGCGGTCTGCTGCCAAATCGCCCGCAGATGTGTTTCAAACGCGGAATGTGGGATTACGAATCGCGTCCGTAATCCCTTCTCCGTAGAGCGGTTGAGACTGGAAAACGTCGGTTTTAAAATAGCAGGTGTTGGTAGAAAGCGTTGTGCACACACGGGAAATAGATCACAGATCGATAACGGTTGTGGTTCTGGGTGGGAGAGTGTAGTGTCTTATAGGACGCCATACCGGACTCCGTGGCCAAGACGTTACGGTCGCGGTTCGTAATTCTGCTTACCCGCATTCGAAACACAGCTGTGTGCTATTTTGCAGCAGACCGCGTTGCGCTTGGTTTTGACGAATTGGTATGGGAGCCGGTCGTTCAGAAAGTAAAGGCAATCTTCTGAACGTAAACTTGCCAAGACAACAACAGTAAAAATGCTGGCGTTGACAGCGATGTCCTGTAAAGGATATGCAAAGCAAATAACACCCCCCCCCCTGATATGCAAAGCAAATAACACTCCCCCTCCCCCCCCCCCCAAAAAAAAAACAAAAAAAAAACAAACAACAACAAAACAAACAAACAAACTTGGGAGCCGGGGTGTCATAGTGGTTAGTGCGCATTCCTGCCAGAGACGGTGCTCGGGGTTCAATTCTCAGCAGAGGTCGGGTTATTTATTCCGAAGAGTACGAGTCTGGGGGGTGGGCCCAGCATCATGCAAGTAGGTATCAGACAGTTTTCAGAAATCGTGGCGAGGATGGGAACTGGGAACTTCACGTCATTATGTTGTGACCTAAATATGTGACGACGCTTTACCCCAGCGGCAGTCTCATCCTTGGGACTACCTTGAGCTTACCAGGGCGCAGTACTATATCGAACTGGTTAGCCAGGCCCGTCTTTGGAGAATTGTAGGACGTTGTGTGCATTGTGTGGACGTTGTGTGCTGTGTGTGGAAGTTATGTGTTGTGTGTGGAAGTTGTGTGTTGTGTGTGGAAGGTGTATTGTGTGTGGAAGTTGAGTGTTGCGTGTGGAAGTTGTGTGATGTGTGTGGAAGTTGTGTGCTGTGTGTGGAAGGTGTGTGTTGTGTGTGGACGTTGTGTGCAGTGTGTGGAAGTTGTGTGTTGTGTGTGGAAGTTGTGTGCTGTGTGTGGAAGGTGTGTGTTGTGTGTGGAAGTTGTGTGCTATGTGTGAAAATTGTGTACTGTGTGTGGAAGTTGTGTGTTATGTGTGGAAGTTGTGTATTGTGTGTGGAAGTTGTGTGTTGTGTGTGGAAGTTGTGTGTTGTGTGTGGAAGTTGTGTGCTGTGTGTGTGGAAGCTGCATGCTGTGTATGGAAGTTGTCTGTTGTGTGTGGAAGTTGTGTGTTGTGTGTTGTGTTTGGAAGTTGTGTGCTATGTGTGGAAGTTGTGTGCTGTGTGTGGAAGTTGTGTGTGGAAGTTGTGTGCTGTGTGTGGAAGTTGTGCGTTGTGTGTGGAAGTTGTGTGTTGTGGTGGAAGTTGTGTGCTGTGTGTGGAAGTTGTGTGTTGTTTGTGGAAGTTGTGTGTGAAAGTTGTGTGCTGTGTGTGGAAGTTGTGTGTTGTGTGTGGAAGTTGCGTGTTGTGTGTAGAAGTTGTGTGCTGCGTGTGGACGTTGTGTTTTGTGTGTGGAAACTGTGTGCTGTATGTGGAAGTTATGTGCTGTGTGTGGAAGTTGTGTGTTGTGTGTAGAAGTTATGTGCTATGTGTGGATGTTGTGTGTTGTGTGTGGAAGTTGTGTGCTGTGTGTGGAAGTTGTGTGCTGTGTGTGGACGTTGTGTGTTGTGTGTGGAAGTTGTGTGCTGTGTGTGGAAGTTGTGTGTTGTGTGTGGAAGTTTTGTGCTGTGTGTAGAAGTTGTGTGCTGTGTGTGGACGCTGTGTGCTGTGTGTGGAAGTTGTGCATTAGGTATGAGCATGTTAGGGTCAGAGAGTTAACGCTTCAGAAAGGGAAGAGTGTGGGCCCTGTGATCTTGTTTTTGCCTAGGGTGTGTGGGGGAGAATGTGGGGTGTTCTCCGAAGTGTCTGTCTTGTCTGAACATGTTAATGGTTGTGTTTAGAAGTTAGACAGAAGACAGCTAGACAGACTGCAAGACATTCACTTGGGCAGCCAACTAAATGGATGGAGGAATGAATGGATTTGCAGACAGACGGACGAACGGACTGGCAGACAGACAATTAGATATACAGACAGACAGACAGAGAGGGAGCTTGGTTCAACACCTTAGCTCCAATAGGGAATAAAGTGCCGAAGGAGTGCTGTGTGTGGAAGTTGTGCTGTCATTAGGAGCACGTCACAGGCTAGGGTCAGAGAGTTAAAGCTTCAGAAAGTGAAGAGACGGAGCTGCATGGTCAGTGCGGGGTGATTCACGCAACCTGGCTTAAGATACCACTTCTCTGGGAATGGATGTGGAGGCAGTCATTGCGGCGTTCCTCTGGCTGGAGGACAAACATCCCACGCATGTCATGATTGTAACGGGCTCACAAAGTACGATGAACAAGGTGTAGACAGACATGACATGCATCGGGCAGAGTGGAAGGTTTCCATTTAACAATACAAAATAGAGAGCGTATGTTGGATTCTTTCCTCCAGGACACGCTGGAGTGGTGGAAACGAGCAGGTGGGCAGATTGGTTATGTCTGCACCCCTTGGTGGGGTTTTAGGGACATGATAAGGCAGATGTGGTTGGGTCCCTCTGGGATCGTGCATATAATACTAGAGAAAAGATAGATCGTCTGGAGAGAATGGTGCTGCAAGGAGTGACCAGAGGATCTGGCAGACACTCGAGAATCAGAGGAAAGGCCACACGGACACATGATCAAATTGTTACAGATACCATTAGTAATGGGGCTGTTGAAGATGACGGAGCACGTATGGGAATGTCCGGAGTGCCACGGTGTCAGTTCTTGAATCAACTCATGCAGTAAAGAACTGGCTCGCTATGTGAGTAGGACAGAATCAGGTACATTCAATGTACGCGTGCACTTGTTTCACGTTAGTATAGGGCCGTACAAGTTAATGGAGATTATGAAGAAACACACTATGTTCAGAGTAAATACTAATGCATACTCTTCGTAAGTTCATTCATTTTAAACAAAGTTTCCGACAAATAAAAAAATTTATGCTGCCTTACTGTGTGACCATACCTTTTATTTACAGTAGGTATAAAGAAACCCCCTTTGATTTCTCGACATAAAATCTTCCATTTCCGACAGAGATTATGGTCGTCACTAGGAAGAAAGGAATCCCAAAATGGAATATACGGGTAGATGGGAATATACGTAAACAACTATCTCTGAACAGTCTTAGCTTTTGATTAGAGGTGCCTTGAAGAGATTAGAATAAGAATCGCTATGGCAAAAGTAGCCTTTTGCAAGATAGAAAACATACCAATAAAAAGTTGTCAATTGAAACGAGAAAAAGAGTGTTGAAGTGCTACATATGACTTGTACTTTTGCATGGATGTGAAACGTGGACAATGAGCAGTCAAGCTGAAAAGCACCTAATGGCATTGGAAATTTGGTTTCTGAGGAAAATAGAGAATACCATGGACAGACAGAAAAACCAATGAGCAAGTCTTACAAGAAGCAAATAAAAACCGTTAACTGGTTAGAGAAATTATACATAAACAGTCAACATTTTTGGGGTACGTTATGAGAAGAAATAAACTAAATAACTTGGTGACACCTGGCAAGATTGAAGGGAAACAGAACAAGAGGAAGACAGAGAAGTAAATATCTGGATGACTTGGCACATAGCATGGTCGAGTCAAGAACACAGAGCTAATCCACGATTCTGATGATCGTATGTGCAAAACATGACCGCCCAAGCTTGTCGGCATGGCTCAGGATGATGATGATTTCCGTGCTATAGTCCACTATTACTATCGCCCCTTCTACTATTGACTGATTTGGGTCAAGTAGTCAATCCACTCATCTTTTTCTCTCGGCACGCTAGAATCCCCAACGTGTCTGTAGCAGTAAAGTAGGAAGGAATACAAAAAATAGATACAGATCGATAATGAAGGTTTAGTTCGCGAAATGAAGACTGGCGGCTAAGAATCCGTTTAAGAAAAAAGTAGGAAATTCTGTGGTTACTAGACACAGTTTGCACCACTGGGCATCATTGTTTGTGGTTGTTTCAAACAAGAAGAGCTTGTTATTTTCAATTTGACGGTTGGTGGTTAAAAGTACATGTTTATTTAGACGCGGCCTTTGTGTCCGGAGAGCAGTTATCAATGGTGGCTGTGTGGTTTGTGCGGGTGGCACAATTCTAACTAGTTTAATGATGGCGTGTGGGACGCTGTTTGTGTCTGTGCGGGGAGATCTTATTTTTAGTAGTGGTGGATGTGGGGATGTTCTGAGTTGGTAATTTTCCGGAGTGTCTGTCATGTCTGGACATGTTAATGGTTGTGTTTAGAAGTTAGATAGAAGACAGCTAGACAGACTGCAAGACATACACTTGGGCAGCCAGCTAAATGGATTGAGGATTGAATAGATATGGAAACGGACGGGCGGACGGGCAGACAACCAGTCAGATATTGGGGCTGACAGAGATAGATAGACAGATAGGCGGCTTGGCGCGTGTTGGATTAGGACCTTAGTTCCATTAAGAGATATAGTGCCGAAGAAGAAGAAAAAGAGAAGGAGAAGGATTAAGAAGAGGAATAGGAGGCAGAAGATGATGATGATGAAGAAGAAGAAGAAGAAGAAGAAGAAGAAGAAGAAGAAGAAGAAGAAGAAGAAGAAGAAGAAGAAGAAGAAGAGAAGAAGAAGGAGGAGGAGGAGGAGGAAGAGGGGCGGAGATGGTGAGGGAAAGAGGAAGGAGAGGAGGGAAAGAGGAGAAGGAACAAGGGTAAGAAGCAGAAGAGTAGGCAACAGCAGGAAAAGAGGCAGAAAGGGAAGCAGACCTGGAAGGTGATGATGACGATGAGGAGGAGATAACGGATGGTATTATTGTCATAACTGTGCATTCTATGCTTATAACAACTATAAAATTGTTCCTGGGGGTCAGAATGCCCGGAATAGAATATCCCATATATACACTATAACTGTGAAAGCGGCTTCAATTACTATATAGATGACGGAGAGATCATCCCGTGGAAGCTCATTTAGGAAGACTGTGAAAGGGAACAAACTCTTCATCGAAATTGAAAACAGGCGCAAGAAGGAGGAAAATGACAACATCGAAAAGCTCCTACGAATAATATAGAAAAAAGGAGGCAAACATACCAAATAAAAAGTCCTTATAAGGACTGAACCCAACCAAGCCAGACGAACCAGGAGACTGCTGTCGTATTATATAAGTGTCGTCCCTGGGGTGAGGGGAATCAACACCCACATTATTTTAACCCCATATCATTATTCTGGAGAATCCACTAGATTTCCGTCCACAACACCCCGTCAGTCACTGGATCCCTCTTTCTCTCTGTCTCTCTGTCTCTCTCTCTCTGTCTCTCTCTGTCTCTCTCTCTCTCTCTCTCTCTCTCTCTCTCTCTCTCTCTCTCTCTCTCTCTCTCACCACTGGACCATGCCCCCTCTCATTCTTCTCCAACACAACATACCACACAACTCTAACTTCTAAAATTAATAACAAATTAATTTAATTGAAGAAAAGTGTATGTATGTGCGAAGTGTGGTTGTAGAATGTATGTCGTATATTCTAGTGTCTCTGCAGAATCAGACCGAACAGCTCAGGAGCAAAGTCTGATCATCCCAGTTATGGCCACACAACATCACCATAGCTTAGTACACAATGACCTCACCAAAATATGTTTCACTCCGGCCAGGTGGGGACTTCCTCCAATAGCTCCCTGATAATCCAGATATCTGGTCACCACAAATGGATATAGTCCAATACTGACTCTGATTCTGTCACTCACCGTGTAACTAAATGTCACTACAGTTCTGCGATCTAACCATCTTTGTATCGTGAAATACGGATCACTGTCACTTGAAACAAAAATGTTCCTTAGTAATTGTCATGGATTTTCACGATCACTATGTTAATGTTACAGTTCCACAGGAATCCACCACTGAGAAAACACTATGTTAGGTGTTCAACTTCCCTCTATAATTACTAGTGTTCCTGTTACATGTAGTATGGAAAATAACTTCACTCAACTTTGGTGAACCCTATCTCTGAGGATTCATTCCCAGATAATTATCGGTTCCTGCTCAGCAGAGCCATGTTCCTGCAGACCCTTTTGATTATGGGCCCAGTGCAAAAGCCACCGAGTAAAACTTTCTTCAATGAATGAGCCATAATCTTAGTCAATGACTTTTCAGCTTGTTCTCTTGGTGAACGGAATGGAACCTGTTGAAGAGAGAACACACCTGGTGAGAGCAACCTGATACTGACCTTTAATAGGTGAGTGCAGGCCGACGGCCGCAATCAGATCTCTAACAGCGAACTAAACTCTGTCATAGGGCAGAGGAGCTCATCACCTCGGTCTGAGTCATGGTAAGACAAGGAAAGACCAAAGGCAAAGTGCAGAAACCCAGTAGACACCCCACTGGAAGATCCTACCATTGGACATTGCCCCTATCCCCCAACCATCCTCAATATCTCTAAACATCATCCCACTACATTATTCTCAACCAGCAGAGCTAAGTGATATTTTACACTAGCTAGTTTAATAACGCGATTGCCTACTGTTGCCGACACTCCTATATTACAATCTCCTAATGCACATGACTACACTCTATTCCTAAGAATAATCCCATTTGGGTCTAAATAACTCAATTACCATATATTGAGTCTGGCCGTAAATTGAGACTACTCAACCACACAATGGGTAAATGTCCGCCAATATAATTTAACACAAGACACCGTAGCCTCTCTTTATAATCCAACCAGAAACATTATACACACACACGTCCGTGAAGTTTTCACAACACTTGGTCGACTTCCTAAAAGTTGGTTACCCAGCCAGTTTTAATATGGAGCCTAGATGACGTCACTTGCTGTCAACAACAGGTGGCCCTCCCGTCTCCATCTCGGGACTGTTTTTTCCATACTTCAAAAGTCACTCCGGCCTGTGATCTAGAGAAATTCATTTCTCCACAACAAAGATCTAGACGACTTTCCTCCCCCCACATACAATTTGTCTCCAACTTCACAAGACTGGTTGCCGCCCGTAAATAACTGACGCAACAGTCTTTTTCTCTCGATCGACAACACATCAAAGGATGCCGGCACTTGTAGACAAGGCCGAACAGTGTTTCATTGATCGACCCTTCCAAAAATCCCGTGACACCTGCACCAACAAAGAAAACCACAAGAGGAGACGGGCACAAAGGATAGCCACCGGCCAATCCCCCAGCTGACGTCACAGACACAAACGCTCATGCAAACGGTCCGAGGGAGGACTCACTCGTAAGAGCGCACAAGACAAGAAACAGGGCTAAAAACCCACAAAAACCACGGCTCTCAACAATAACCACCGCTGGGAAAGCAGGTTAGACGAGACCGAATTTGGAAATTTTTTTTGGAAAATTGGAATTGGAATTGGAATCAGAATGGTCGAATGGATAAGAGCACTTGTTGTTAACTATCCAGTATGCTGATGCCGAGGTAGTGGGGTAAACCCCTACAGTTGGACTAAAATGTTGACTTCTCGTCCTTGTAACGTAAATTACAAGTATCTTAGAAGAATATGACTGCTTTTTTTCTGTGTACTAGACAACGTATCATGCGTTTTCTAAGTTGATTTTGACGCTTGGTATAACAGACTAAAGAAACCTGAGTATCCCAATAGCTACTTCCGCTGTCTTCATTGCCAGGAAATACACGGCCGTTATTGTGGGATTTCTTGTTGAGAAAATGATATTTTGTTACAAAACTCCAGGAACGGAAGCATTTAAGTGTACAGTGAGTTAATGTGCCCGTTTGACTTGATTGACGAGCCTACTTGTACACTTGATGACCTCATCCGTACTGGCCAGAATAGTCTTCACAGTCTGCAGTTTACTATCGGTGTGGTGTTGATTCCTGTTACTGATAGTCTTCATCCGGTCCAATTCTCCAAGGGTGTTTGTGTGTCGGCTCGATGTATCGACTGACCACGCTGATGTACTGCCAGACCTAAAGTGTGTGCGCGGGCGTGTGTATCTCGGCTCGATCCATCGACTGACCACTGTGATGTACTTAAGGAACAATCGTGTGTGCGAGAGTGTGTTTCTCGGCTGGATCCATCGACTGACCACTGTGATGTACTGGAGGAACAAGTGTGTGTGTGTGCGGGAGTGTGTTTCTCGGCTCGATCCATCGACTAACCACTGTGATGTACTGTCAGAGCTAATGTTTGTGCGCGGGCGTGTGTATGTCGGCTGGATCCATCGACTGACCACTGATGTACTGACAGACCTAGTGTGTGTGCGGGAGTGTGTTTCTCGGCTCGATCCGTCGACTGACCACTGTGATGTACTGACAGACCTAGTGTGTGTGCGGGAGTGTGTTTCTCGGCTGGATCCATCGACTGACCACTGTGATGTACTCTCAGACCTAGTGTGTGTGCGCGGGCGTGTGTGTCTATGGTTATGTTCAAGTTAGCTCAGATTATCATCATTGAGCCCCTGACACGTCCTTAGGTCTACCTATCCCTCATTAGTAAATCAATCAGAATACAGCGACTAACTGTACCCTCCCGTGCTGATTGATAAGCATACTTCTCCTCGCACACTTTGGCCCATCATCAATTACTATCTTCCCAGAGTTAATCAATGTCTCCCTATCATAATCACTATTTTTCCATCATTACCTTCAGATAATTAATCACTAATTTCCCATCATCAATCACTATCTTCCCACCATCAATCGCTATCTTCTCATCATCAATCACTATCTTCCCACCATCAATCGCTATCTTCTCATCATCAGTCACTCTCGGCCCATCATCATTCATTATCCTCCCATCAACAATCACTGTCTTCCCATCAACAATCACTATCTTCCCATCATCAATCACCATCCTCCCACCATCAATCTCCAGTACTTTCACTTGTTGCCGCCTTACCTTCATCCCCGTCTTCTTGTACCACTTCCACGCACGTACCTGAACTCTCAACTGAACCGTTCCCATCGCCTACTCCAGCCTCTAAATATTACACCACAGACTTTCACGGCTGTCTATATAATAGTATTAACGTCAAGATCCATGTTCAATTGAGCCATTACCCTCTCTGGACAACAATCACCTTCAAATTAATATCCTATTTATGACTGACTCAGTCACATGATTATTAATCTGAATCAGGGATGGACCATAATATACCTTCTCTTCAGAAGTTGAACGGGTTATGGGTAATGGTAAAACTGCAGTAATAGAAGGAAGATAGATGTATGTGAGTTTCACATCCTGGGATTCTTAGATAATTACCACATTTTGTTAACTTTTTTATTTTATATTCATTTCTTTATTCTTATTTAACAAATGTGTTCCCATTCATCTCATTCGGTTATTATGCATTAATGTAGTTAGTGTGATGTCTTCCCCGAGTTTATATGTTGTGTTTTGTGAGTTTATTTGCTGGTGATGGACAATCGCCGCAGCGTCCTTTGTTTTCTGTAATTGTGTTCTTCGTGTTATTTCGCTATGATCAAGGGGTTGCGGACGCAATTCACAATCCCGCATACCGCGTTCGAAACCAGATGCATGTGATTTGGCAGCAGACCGCCTTGCGTTGGTTGTCGTACAATGGTATGAGTGACGGCCGTTCAGAGAGCAGAGGCATAATACTGAACGTAAACTTGCCAAGAAACCATAAAACAGCCAAAATATGTTAGGGAAGACAGCGTCGTCCTGTAAAGGATATTCAACTAACTAAACATTTCCACAACTTTACCACAGTTCCACTAACTTTATTCATACTCGAACACTTGGTAGGCCGCTCCTTAAATCCGAACTCGATGAAAGACCAGACGGACACATACTCATCGACGTTTCTACTATATAAATCTTCATCAGGGACGAGACAAAACAAACATATCTAAAGAAAAAAATATGAAAAATTATAAAATAATATTAAAACACAACTCCTTTGTTGTAAAGAAGGTACATAAGTTGGGTCCAGTTCGGTTTTGAAACGTGCTCTTTTTCTACAATGTCTGAGTCTAATTCAGCTGCAAAAGTGCCATATACGAAATGTGTGGCCAAAGATGTCCAAACAATCAGATATTAATATATAGAGGGAAGTCAGCAGTGTTATACAGTGGCATCCACAACAGTATTGATTCCTGCTGGATGGATGCATCCCGGAGAGTTTATTTACTGGCTTTCAGTTTTAAGCCTAATGAAGTTGTTAGAGAAGCATGGCTTCAGTGATGTGACCCATACATCGTCGACTCCATTTGTATCATTAGTATTGGGACTCTTCGCTGGCTGTTGCAGATGAAGACGGAACACGTACGAGAATGTCCCGAGTGCCGTGATGTCGGTTCTTGACTCAACTACTCCAATCCGAACGCCTGCATTCTGACTACGGATACCGACTGATTCAGTTTAAAGATCTTGTAATGCCGGGCTGTCTAAGGGATTTCAAGATGTCGGATTGATCCATTGGTTGGCTGACAGATTTAGCTACAGATGCCGTCCAGACCATCCCTTCTTTCACTGCTCATATGAAGTTTCCGTAGCGAAGGGGTTACGCCGTGTGCCTCGCATCCCGAAGGTTGTTGGTTCGATTCCAGGCTACGTCGTTCGATTCAAGAGTAATATTTTCTCGGAGACTCCTGGGGATCGTCGCTGGAGCTACGGAGTTCGTGCTTTGAGCGATAATTTCGGCAGGCCGCCCGGTGGAGCGAGACCGAGCCATATGGGATGAAACCCTGTGCAACGAAGTCGATAGTCTTGCCTTTTAAACCTTTCTTCATTGCCCACAATACCTACATGTCGTGATAGAAAGTTAAATATAAGTGAACGAATTGTGGAACACAGCCATGGCATCAATCTAATGCCTGCACTCCAAACCTGCCTGAACTTTCCTAATCATGACTAATGAATCACTTAATATGCACGCATGGGCGCCGTTATGGGACATACGCCAAGGAAAGGTCATTGTTAATGTGCTGTTTGTGTTAGTTAGTTAGTTAGTTAGTCGACAGATCATCCTCGTTGCACATCGAACCATTCCGTCCATAAGTGCTCGGATCCCCTCCTCAGCAAATCCCGCAGCGTGTAGCGGCTAACGACGCCAGTTCTGTGTTGGTTTATCAATCTTCTTTGGCTTCCTGCGTAATGTTCTTGTTTGGCCACCCCTCTTTTAATTTGCTGCCCCCGCAGTCTGGCCATTGTTGTAGATTCACAGTCATCACTTGGTTCTCGCAAAAGTCTCACTTCTCGTAGAGCATTCAGAATGTCAGCCTGGTCCATGGCGCGTCCGCCCTCCACAGTAGCCTCACCTGCGAGCTTGTCAGCCCGCTCATTTCCTTGTACTCCCGCATGACCTGGCACGAAGATGAAACTAATCTTTGCCAGCCGAGACCGCTTCAGAGGCAGCAACCATTCTCTTCGGATCGACCCCTCCTCTATCCTCTTGATCATGTTCATTGAGTCGCTAAGGAAACAAGCCCTAGTGAATGTCTGTGTCTCGAGCCATGTTATTGCTTTACTTACTGCCATGACTTCCATGGTCAGGCTACTTGTGGTTTCAGTGAAAGCACCAGAGTCCTCCTTCACAATTCTCCCTCCGGCCCGAGCTGTAAAGGCCCATGAGCTTCTCACATGTCGGACGACCGACCCATCTGTGTAGATGACCGCGTCACCGTCTAGCGAATTCTCGAAAATCAACGCTTGTACTTCAGCCTCCACAGCAGCCGGATTTTCTTGTCTGCATTTTCTATCTAGTTGGATGCAAACTAAAAAGGATGTGCAGAAGTCTGTTGGCACTTGCACCCACTCCTCAGCCAGGTTCTAAGTCCTCAAGTGAACACACCTGTTGAAGAATGTCTTCGGCTTGACCCATCCACGACCGTCCTCTTTTTAACCTGCTGCCCTTCACCTTCCTAATTTCACTATGCAGTGGATGTTGTGTGTTTGCGTTAATTCTGAGGTAGGCGCGTGCCCTGCAAACTTGTATTCTCTCTTCAATGGTTGGAAAATCAAGAAGGTAGCGCATCGCCCTGCATGCTGTATCTCTTGTACATCCAAGAATAATGCGCATAGCTTCATTCTGTATCCTTTCCATCCTTTCTATCTGCTTATGGCTGAGAGTCAGGATTGCCATTGCATACTCCAAAACAGACATGACCAGCCCCTCGTACAGAAGACATAGATGGCGCTGCTCACAGTTTGCTGCCGCCATCACCCGCATCGCTGCCAAACCCCGCTTGGCCTTTGTTATCACCTGGTCTATGTGCACATTATGAGCAAGGCTTCGATCAAACCGTATACCCAGGTAATTCATTGCCTGCGTTCTTTCCACCGTCTCTGAACACAGCATTACAGTTGGTGTTGGATTGTTGGCAATATGATTATTCAACGAGAACCAAGTCACTGTTGCCTTTGTTGGGTTGACCATTGCCCCAGCTTCATCACACCAAGTACTTATGCGATTGAGTTCGGTTTGTAGTTCCACAGCAACCTCCTCTCTATCCTTACCCTGACGATACACTAAAACATCATCGGCATACGACAATGTCCTCCCAGGTCCAGTGATCTGCTCACTGGTGATTCTCACTGTGTAGGCGTTGAACAGTACCGGAGATAATGGTGATCCCTGTGGTAGGCCAGGATATATTGTTGTTGGTTCCGAAGTCCAACTGCCACATCTAAAAACTACTTTCCGTTGGTAGAGGGCTGCAGCGATCCAACTAAGGAGGAATGGACTTACGTTTAGTTCAAGAAGCTGAAACATTAAAAAATCCAGTGGTACTCTGTTGTATGCGTCCTCAAGATCAATCGCTGCAGCAACGGCTTCAGTGCCTGAGTGGAAACCTTCATAGACATCATGGGCAAAAGACTGCTGCATTGGTCCAGGTTTCTCTTTTTGGACGGTACCCACCCAGGGTAGGTGGGAAAACACCTTGCCTCTCTAGTTGGCTTGATATTTTCCTGGCAATTACCTTCTCCAGCAGCTTGCCTATTGTATTCTGCATGGTTATAATTCGATATCCCTGAATTTTTTTGTGGTCTTTGTCAGGCTTCGGCAAGGGAATCAGATAGCTGTGTAACCATTCCTCCTTGATGCTAGCACTCCCTATACTGTTGTTGTACATGTCTGCTAGTTTCTCTAGCTCATTGTCGGTACACCTATTTATGTCGTCGTATCTTATGCCATCAGGACCTGGAGCACTGTTTTTTGATCGTCGAAGCACAGCCTTGATTTCTTTCACTGTCACTGTGTCTTCATCCGAAGTGTTCTGGGCCTTGCATCTGTCTGAGGTGACCTCCTTGGCCAGATTTCGGCCTCCCATGTCTGTCTGGTTGCTCTGCTCAAGGTAGCGTTCAAAGAGGGCTTTGCCCTTGTCCTCGTCAGTCCTCTGCCAGGTGAGGTCAGCACCTTGGAAGTCAGAAATGCTCTTATTCTTGACTACACCACTCATGCTTTTATGTAGTCGCCAGAACAATTTCAGTGACTTGTCTGTGCTTACTCTTTGACACATCTCTGCCCATTTTTCGCTTTTAACCACCTTGACCAGTTTTTTGAAATAGCTTACTTTTGTGTGCATCTCTCTTTCTAAGTGCAAGCAGGGACTAGGATGACCAGCTCTGTTCTTCTTGGCATTTTGCCATCTCCTTACAGCACTACGCTTATCCACCCAAGCCTTCTCCACCTCGAAACTCCACCACGGTGGCTGCTCCCAGCTTTTTTTTCCTGCCCTGAAACGTTCTGCGCTTGTCACGTCTTATTTTACTCACCACATCTTGCCCTGTACTGTCATACTGGAACGTCTTTACCTTTAGCTTGTGCTGCCTGGTTCTGCCTTTCTCCACCAATATGCTGCACGGGTGATGGTCGCTGCCATGGTGTCCTAGGACACCCCATCTACATACTGTAGTGAGTGAAGGTGAAACTAGCGCCAGATCAATAGCACTGTCCTCATCGCCTGGACGGCTTGCTGTCCTGGTGACACAGCCACTGTTAATACAAACCAGGTCGATGGTTTCCAGTGCAGTCTCGAGCTCCTCCCCTTGTGTATTGGAGGAAGTGTTTCCCCATGCTCTGCCTTTAGCGTTGAAGTCATCACAGAAAATAAAATTTCTCTCGTGGCCTAATATGCCACTTAAGCACTGCTACTTCTGGGCGTCCATACTCGCATTGCGGGCATAAACATTAACCAACACGAATGGTATACTGGAATGAACTCTCAACGCCTGTATTTGTATATCGTCACTGTCCCAACTGGACATGACTAGCTCTGACGCCACCATGCTGTCGCGAACGAGAATCGCCGTTCCCAGATGTCGTCTGTTGTAGAAACATTTGAAGTCGGCAATTCGGAGTAGCTGATCGCCCAGTCTCGTCTCCTGGAGTGCTACAATGTCGTTCCTGTAAACTAGGGTTTCTAAAATAGAGCCCCGTTGTTTTACACTGGCACAGTTCCAATATAGAATACGGATATTCCTGAGTCCTAGACGGTGACACTTGAGTCTAAAACGCCTCAAACCACCGCGCTTACCTTGCTTCTTTGTCCCTGCGCGGCTACCACGCCGCTTCGTTATGTTGACTGCTGACCGCTCGGAAAAAACACGTTCTTCCGCCATGTTGAAAAAACGTAAACACAGACTGCTGATAACCACACACGCTGCTGAAAATTCACTCAAGGATGGCTTCGCTCGATGCACGAACTCCGTAGCACCCGCGCAGATCTGGAGTAGAAACTCCTGATTTTACATCCTGGCACACCAATTACACGCAAGAGATGAATAAATCCATCCCCTACGCGAAAAAGTTAACGAACACAAAACAACACGACCGTCCGTCGCCATCTTGAAACCGGAAGAGCTGTTTGTGTGTTGTACATTAAATTTGCATCAGACACACGGAGAACAACGAAAACAATTACAAAAAAACTACAAACATTCAATAGTTGTTGCCTGGGGATGAGTGGTCTCGAGGTAAGGTGTCCGCCTCGAGTGCTGTAGGTCCCGGATTCAAGCCCCGGTGAGGGGCGGGATTTTTTCATGTGGACTTCTAGTAACAAAATTTCCCCTGGTCTCTGGTTAGTGAGATCGGACGGCCGTGTGTATTGTTGCGCACGTAAAAAAAAAATCCCTTGGCAGGTGGAAATTAAAAAAGAGTAGTCTAACGGCGCTGCCCGGGCAAAATTTCGTGTTAAACATCTACTCAAAGTATTTTTAGGATCCTCGCCGGTGCAACGGAGTTCGTGCACTGAGCTGAGATTCTCCAGACTCAGGCTTGAGTTAGGAGTAGAACAGAGCACTTATGGGTTACACCCGTGTGCCGTGATGTTGATCCGTTGACTAAACTAAACTAAACTAAACTAGTTGTTGCCTGCGCAAAATAGAAGGAATAAAATGGTATAACAGAATCACTATTGTGAAGTTCATGGAGAGAAGAAGAGGTGAAGAAAAGACGCAAGCGCTGGGTAGGATATACATTGAGAAATTCTGAGAATAGTATAAATAGAAAGTTCTTTGTCTGGAATTCACAGAGAAAACGAAATAGAGGAAACCATAAAAACACACGGAGGAGAGAATTAAAGTCAAGTGATTAATATGAGTAGGAGAATACTAGAATAGTATAAATAGAAAGTTCTTTGGAATTCACAGAGCAAACGAAATAGTGGACACCCTACAAAAAAACGGAGAAGAGAATTAGAGACAAGTGATTAATGTGAGGAGGAGAATACTAGAATAGTATAACTAGAAAGTTCTTTGTCTGGAATTCACAGAGCAAACGAAATAGAGGAAACCCTACAAACACACGGAGAATAGAATTAGAGACAGGTGATTAATGTGAGGAGGGCATGGATGAAGCTGCATGGGATGGTTATAGATAGGAGTGTTTAGAGTGAGTTGTCTAAGGGCCTATGCCATAATGGTTCCGTCGCCCTGCTACTGAGTTAGGTGGGTGGAGCGACACTGTGAGCTGTGGATTACGTGTGGAGTGCTTTTACATCTGTCCGCGGTTGTTTTTAGCGTGAACTGCATGTTCAGAAAAATGGCGGCCGGACTGTTGCTGAACTAACTGGGTTTGCTTTATGCAGTAATGTGTGGCTGTTGGTTTTCTAGTGACTGTCGCTTCCATCGACGATGAACTGTATTTTTCGTGGCGGACTTTTCTGTTGGCATTCTAGCGGCGCCATTATGCATAGTATATCTGTGCTGGCTGTTGGTTTGTCGAGACTCTTGTCTGTTCCACTTTTCATATGGGGCAGTGAGGAGCATTTCGTGTGATATTCACCGGCACAGGAATCGAGCATTATGGGGACGACCAATTGCTGTGAAGTTGGAACCGCTGCTAACTAACTAACCAAACAACTAACCAACCAACCAACTAATTAACCAACCAACCAACCAACCAACCAACCAACCAACCAACCAACCAACCAACCAACCAACTAACTAACTAACTACACAGCCAACAAACCAACTAACTAACTAACTAACTAACTAGCCAACTAACCAACCAACCAACTAACTAACTATGCCTCAATGGAGAGTAAAGGGTGAAAGAAGAAGCAATTTGTGAGCATATCGTGGATTTCCTGCCAGGGCATGTAGGCGTGCGAGGCGGTGAACAGGCAGACAAATTATCTACTGCTGTCTCTCTGGGCGGAGGGCTGCTTTATGGTGAAAGTGTTGGTGAAGATTCTCTGGGATCTGGTGGAGAGCTGCTTTATGATGAAGGTGATGGTGAAGATTCTCTGGGATCTGGTGGAGAGAACGATTGAACAGACGCATCAACCATACCTGGAAATACCCGCTTAGATGGAAGTGAGTAGAATGTCTTGATAATATTCAAATGGGCAGAGTGGCCGGCTTCAATTTAACAATCACAAATAGATAATATCTGTTGGATATCTTCCCTCCCCCCTCCCCCATCACCCCCCCTCCGGACATGATGGTGTGATGAGAAACGAGTAGACGGACAAATTGGCTGGGTCTGCCCCGTTTTATGGGGTATTGATGCATGATAATACAAATGTTGTCGGGGCCCTTTGGAATTATGTGTTTAGAGCAGAAGAACAGATAGATCATAAAGACCTGGAGAGAATGGTGCTAAGAGGGATGACGAGAGGATTTAACCGGCACTCAGGACTTCGAGGAAAGGCCGGATGGACACATAATCCGACTGCTGCTGGTAAAATTAGTATTGGGGCTCTTCGCTGGCTGTTTCAGAAGAGGACGAAGCACGTATGAGAATGTCCCGAGTCCTGTAATGTCGGTTCTTGACTCAACTCAACTAATTTCAACTCAACTCTATCAACTCAACCCAATTCAATCAACTCAACTCAATTCACTTCAACTCAAATGGGTAGAGGAAAAGCCAGGCGGACTTGTAATCATACAGCTAGTGGAATAATCATCAACAGAACTCTTTAGTGGCTTTTGAAGAGGTAAATTGAACATGTCTGGGAATATCCAGAGTGCTGAGATGTCAATTCTTCAGTTCAGTATTGTACTTAAATTCTTACATCCTTTTGTCATCTTGTACAATTTGCAGGAACCTCGGCAAGTCTGGCCTCAGGGTGTCCATTTTAGGATTCGGTAAGTGTGTATGTTTGTTGTTGTGTGTGTTGCATGTTTGTTGTATGTTTATTGTATGTTTGTTGTATGTATGTATGTTTGTTTGTTTGTTGTATGTTTCTTGTATGTTTGTTGAATGTTTGTTTGTTGTATGTTTGTTTGTTGTATGTTTGCTGTATGTTTGTTGTTTGTTATATTTTGTTTGCAGTAAGAGTCCCTTAGCAGATACTGCTTTTGGGGTGTGACGTTTTAGTTGAAGTTAGTTGCATACCCTTTAAGAACGTCGCAGCCAGGGGCGTCACTAGGGGGGTGCGGGGGGTGCGGGCCGCACCGGGTGACACCATCAAGGGGTGACACCAAAATAAAAAAATTGCAAATTTGACAAAGCAGACATAGCAAAATAACAAAAATTTAACTTTGTCCGAGTTTGTCGAAGTTCTTTATTTATGTTTTACCTGAAGTATTGAAGTTATATTGTTCAATTTGTTTTCTTTCTTATGTCCTTATTAACTTTTTGACTTATTTTACAAACATTACTATATGCGATTATATATGGTACAGGAACACTCGGAAGAAGACCATGGTGAAAGTCTAGAGGGGTGACACCAAGAGTTTACCGCACTGGGTGACACCAACCCCAGTGACGCCACTGGTCGCAGCCAACCCCATCATTTTTGGCTGTTTGTGATTTCTGGCCAGGTTTACCTTCATTAGTTTGCTTTTTAAACGACCCACACACATGTCATTGTATGAAAACAAACACAAGGCGGTCTGCTTCCAAATCTCCCGCAGCTGTGTTTCGAACTCAGTATGCGGGATTACGAATTGCGTTCGTTACCCCTTCGCCACGGAGCCGACGACGTTTTAGACCTTCACATATTCTAGGTTTCCACTTATGAGGTGAGGTGGCCCGCTCACTTCCCTGTCACCTTTCATTCTCAGATAATGACCAGAAAATTCTGAAAATTGTTTTATACCCATTTTCTCGAGGTTGGGTCGATCCCAAAGTCGTACTGGCCGGGAACAATAATAGTCTTCTGTTTGGGGATTGAATCTCGATCAATGTCTTGACAGACAAAAGCACTAACTTCTATACCACAGCGGCGCCATTTAATTTCAATGGGTCCTTGACTTTACATCTGTGTGTTCTTGTCTTTGTGTGCTCTCTGAGTTTTCCCTCTTTCTCCTGTCGTCTCTGTGTTTTCCCTCTAGCCCCTGACGTTTCTGAGTGTTCCCTCTTTCCCATGTGGTCTCTGAGTTTTCCCTCTTTCCCCTGTCGTCTCTGAGTTTTCCCTCTTTCCCCATGTCGTCTCTGAGTTTTCCCTCTTTCCCCTGTCGTCTCTGAGTTTTCCCTCTTTCCCATGCCGTCTCTGAGTTTTCCCTCTTTCCCCTGTCGTCTCTGAGTTTTCTCTCTTTCCCATGTCGTATCTGAGTTTTCCCTCTTTCCCCTGTCGTCTCTGAGTTTTCCCTCTTTCCCATGCCGTCTCTGAGTTTTCCCTCTTTCCCCTGTCGTCTCTGAGTTTTCTCTCTTTCCCATGTCGTATCTGAGTTTTCCCTCTTTCCCATGTCGTATCTGAGTTTTCCCTCTTTCCCATGTCGTATCTGAGTTTTCCCTCTTTCCCATGTCGTATCTAAGTTTTCCCTCTTTCCCATGTCGTATCTGAGTTTTCCCTCTTTCCCATGTCGTATCTGAGTTTTCCCTCTTTCCCATGTCGTATCTGAGTTTTCCCTCTTTCCCCTGTCGTCTCTGAGTTTTCTCTCTTTCCCATGTCGTATCTGAGTTTTCCCTCTTTCCCCTGTCGTCTCTGAGTTTTCCCTCTTTCCCATGCCGTCTCTGAGTTTTCCCTCTTTCCCCTGTCGTCTCTGAGTTTTCTCTCTTTCCCATGTCGTATCTGAGTTTTCCCTCTTTCCCATGTCGTATCTGAGTTTTCCCTCTTTCCCATGTCGTATCTGAGTTTTCCCTCTTTCCCCTGTCGCCTCTGAGTGTCAGCCAATACTTATGTAAGTCTGTGTTGAATTATCTTGTATTTGTATTGTCATCATCATCATGTGCCATGCCGATAAGCGTGGGCGGTCATGTTTCGGCATCTCACACGATCTCCACTGTCGTGGATCAGCTATGTGCTCCTGTGTCGACCATACCACGTGGCCAAGCCATCCAGGTATTTACTTCTCTGTCTTCCCCTTGTTCTTTTCCCCTCAATCTTGCCAGTTGTCACTAAGTTCTCTAATGTATTTCTTCTCATAAAGTGTCCAAAAATTGTGACTGTCTACGTCTAATTTCTCTAATCAGTTTACGATTTTCATTTGTTTCTTGTAGGACTTGGTCATTGGTCTTTCTTTATGTCCGTGGTATTCTTTGCATTTTTCTCAGAAACCACATTTCTGTAGCCATTAGACGCTTTCAGCTTGCCTGCTCATTGTCCACGCTTCAAATCCATACAAAAGTACAGGCTCTATGTAGCACTTCAACACAATTTTCTCGTTGCAAATGAAATCATTTGTACTGAGGGATAGGGGGTATTCTTAGTTGAAATTTCTATCCGAAATATTTGTCTTGTCTGGATATAATAATAGTTGTTCTTATAAAACAGACAAACCGACAGCTGGATCACTCACTCACTCACTCACTCACTCACTCACTCACTCACTCACTCACTCACTCACTCACTCACTCACTCACTCACTCACTCACTCACTCACTCACGCACTCACGCTCTCACTCACTCACTCACTCACTCACTCACGCACTCACGCTCTCACTCACTCACTCACTCACTCACTCCCTCCCTCACCCACCCACACTGTCACTCTCTAACTGTCTCACTCTTATCCTCTCTCACTTCTCTCACTTACGTTCCCTCCCTCCCTCTAATTGTTTCTCCTACTCTTTCCCACCCGCTCTCATTTTCCATGCGTTTTAATGCATATTTTTCTGTTGTTGTCTAAGATTAGCTTCATAAAAGATGTTGAATGAAATAATGTATGAGAGGAATTAAAGAAGGGCAGAATGTCAGACAGGCTTGCGTGCCCAATTCTTAAGCCTTTGAAAACAAGTTTGTTCATTTGTTCGTACGTTCACTCTGTGTCACTATCTCCCTCTCTTTCTCTCAAACGGTGTGATCCACAAACACTCTCATTCTCTATCCCAGTTATTTATTCAATGTCTCTAACTGTCACACTCCCCCCCCCTCTCTCTCTCTCTCTCTCTCTCTCTCTCTCTCTCTCTCTCTCTCTCTCTCTCTCTCTCTCTCTCACGCAGACACCACACTCGCACTCTCATTAATTCATCTCCCACTCACGCTGTCATTGTCACTCTCTTACACCCTATCTCTCTCAAACCTACTTTCACACACTTTTATTCTCTCTCGTTTACCATCACACATATATTAACTCATCTCTCTCTCTCTCTCTCTCTCTCTCTCTCTCTCTCTCTCTCTCTCTCCCTCTCTCTCTCCATCTCTCTTTCTCTCTCACGCCCACTCATACTCTAACTTGCTCTCAACTCCTTTCGCCCACACAATCATTCCCTCTCTTACTCCCACAACTTTCTCTGTCTCTCTCTCTCTCTGTCTCTCTCTCTCTCTCTCTCTGTCTCTGTCTCTCTCTCTCTGTCTCTCTCTCTCTCTCTCTCCTTTTCTCATCTCTCTCCCCCTGTCTCCTCTCTATCTCTCACTCTCTTCTCCCCTAGCCCTCTGTCTCCCCCACTCCCTTCCCCCCCACGTGATTTACACCCCACATAACAAATTACACGCCCAGTCATCACCCGCCGGACTACGGCCAACTACTGACCTGACCTACATGTCTGGGACACATTCAGCTTGCTTGTTGTAGGTTTGTTGCTTTTTGTTGTATGTTTGTTTATTGTATGTGTGTTGTTTATTGTATATGTGTTGTATGTTTGTGTGTTGTATGTTCTGTTTATTGTATATTTGTTTATTGTGTGTTTGTTGTATGTTTGTGTGTTGTATGTTTATGCATTGTATGTTTGTTGTTTGTTTGTTGTATGTTTGTTCTGTTTATTGTATATTTGTTTATTGTGTGTTTGTTGTACGTTTGTTTGTTGTATGTTTGTTTATTGTATATTTGTTTATTGTGTGTTTGTTGTATGTTTGTTTGTTGTATGTTTGTTTGTTGTATGTTTGTTTGTTGTATGTCTGTTGTTTATTGTATGTTTGTGTGTTGTATGTTTGTTGTATGTTCTGTTTATTGTATATTTGTTTATTGTGTATTTGTTGTATGTTTGTGTGTTGTATGTTTATGCATTGTATGTTTGTTGTTTGTTTGTTATATGTTTGTTCTGTTTATTGTATATTTGTTTATTGTGTGTGTGTTGTATGCTTGTTTGTTGTATGTTTGTTTGTTGTATGTTTGTTTGTTGTATGTTTGTTCTGTTTGTTATGTTTGTTCTGTTTGTTGTTTGTGTGTTATACGTTTGTTGTATATTTGTTGTATGTGTGCTGTATGTTTGTTTTATGTCTCCGTCTCTCTAGCTCTCTCACTCTCTCCCCACCCTCTTTTCCCCCCACCCCTTGTGCTTTAAATCCCACATAACAAATTACACGCCCAGTCATCTCCTACCGGACTACGGCCATCTACTGACCTGACCTACATTTCTGGGCCAGATTCAGCTTGTCCTGGTAATTTCCCCCCAAGCTGACAGACAGACTTACAAGGTCCCAATTTTTGGACTGGCAGACGTGACGGGGATCTCACTATTTTACGTCACCTCTCCCAGCAACCAATCATCACCGACTCGCCCAGCTCAGACAGATTGATGTTAGGTCCTTGTGGCCAAGTAGTTAAACCGTTTACCTTGCACTTTGAAGGTCATCGGTTCGGTTTGTGACTCCGTCGTTTCGTTTACGAGTGCAATTTTGTTTTGTTTCGGAGACCGGTGTCCGTCGTTGGCACTACAGAGTTTGTGCTCCGTGCGACGCTTTCGGCTGATTGTTCTGTGACAAGACCGAGCCATATGGGATATAACAATTTTGATGTTATATCAACCCTTGATATAACTATTGTTACTGTTTTATTCTGATCCACTACCAAAGGATAACATATCGTCAAACGTGACCCCCCTATTTGGACAGAAGGACGATATATCACCCGTACTATGGTCATAGTGGTTTTTGTTTTGTGGTATCCTCCGCAATTTCAACGCTCAGTGAACGGAAATTTCCATTATAATACTTGTTTATTTGAGTAAGAAATGCTACTATCAGACAGACTGTGGAATCAACACCTTGTGCCACATTTATTGAAAGACAGAAGATCAAGTGGTTTGGCCATGTCGTTAGAATGCACCATCAGCAACTACCATCACTGGCCTTACATCAAAGATAATCTGCGACGAGACCACGAGGACGTCTAAGAAGAAAATGGATTGACGACATCAGAGACATTGTACAACCACACGGAATGACACTATCCAGTGCCGTCCACCGTGCGCTGGAACGCAAATTATTCCTCCCCACGACGCTTGGCGGCAGAAGTGGAAGATGATGATGATGATGATGATTATGATGATGATTTGATAGCGTACCATGTTAGGTCCAAACCTGCTTTTTGCTTGACATTAAATCAGTTAATATTCAAGGAAAGTCTCTGTTATACACTCTCTGCAAGTATAACCAAATGGCGATCTTTTGCCAAACAATGAGAAAAACGGTGTTTGAAACCATCGTGATGACCGGAACTATCGACCGTAGAACTGGCAGACCAGTAGAAATGATGATGGATGGACAGAGACAGTGGCATGGAGGAATAACTGGCATCTGGCCGCCTGGACAGACGATAGTTTGTTACATTGTACTTCAAAAAAGGCTTAATAACCTCTCCGTGAGCACAAAGCCTGGACTGAATAGTAAACACCACGTGTTGCCCATGCAGCATGATTCCTCTCTCGGCCTGCCTAGTTTACTCCACAGGAAAGGTAACACAAATACGTCTGGAACAAGACAAGCTGCAGAAGCTGCCGGATCAGCAAAGCAATGCTCTAACTGTCCGCCTGTCGGAGCTTCGATCCTTGACCAGTTGCCGACCAAGGCTTAGGGCCTGGTCTGCCCTGCCATGACATTTAGTCTTTAGGTTGCATGTCCTCGCCATAGGATAATGCTACAGAGTTTGTGCTTTGTGAGACGCTTTCGGTAGGCCGCCAAACGGAAAGAGACTGAGCAATAAGGGATCACACCCGGTGCAATGAAGTTAAGCTTTTGCCTTTTAAACATTTTTATAGTTAATAAAACCAAAAACATATGAAAGCTACGAGGCAATATAAACTATGATTTGTTCTATAGTACATAACTTGTTAGTAAAACGAACACAAATTAAGGATACGAGGAAATATACACTAGGATTTGTTGTATGGTACATAAATCGTTAATAAAACCAAAACAGATGAAGAATACGAGAAAATATAAATTGGATGTGTTGTATAGTATAATAGTACGTAAATCTTCTTATATATAAAAGGCAATCTCCGTCTGTATGTATGTATGTATGTCCTTTATGCGTTCGTGAACGGTCCATCCGATTGAGATGAAATTTTCTACACGTCTTCCTCTCATTCCAGCGCTGCCAACTGTCATATTATTTTTCCCTTCTTCCTCATCCTCCCTCCTCCCCCTCCCTAAATACGTACGTAAATATATGATGATGATGATGAAAGAATCCCCGAACCACAACGCTAGGAAAAGCGAAGAAAATGACGTGCCTATACAGAATCGTCACACGGCAATCATCATCATCATCAAGTGCCGTGCCGGCTGGCGTAGGCGTTCATGGCTCTCCATAGTTCTCGGTCTTTGGTTTTCTGGATCAACTCTGCTGCTGATATTCCTCCATGCCACGGCAATATCAATAACAATTCATCTTTTTATGTGTAAGGAAGTTATCTACAGTCGTGTAGAAGGGAAGAACAATCAATGGAAGGAGCGAAATCACAGAACCTAGATGAGTATGAATTCGGAATGGCGAACTCCCTCCTCCTCTCTTTTCCTCCTCCTTCTACCACCTCCTTCCACCCTCCTCCTCCTCTCTCCTCCTCCTCCCTCCTCCTCCTCCCTCTACCTCCTCCTTCTCCCACCTCCTCCTCCCTCCTCCTCCTCCCTCCTCCTCCTCCTCTCCCCTCCTCCTCCTTCTCTCCCCTCCTCCTCTCCCCTCCTCCTCCATCCTCCTCCCTCCTACTCCTTCCTCCTTCTCCCTCCTCCTCCTCCCTCCGCCTCCTCCCTCCTCCTCCTCTTCCCTCTCCCTCCTTCCTCCTTCTCCCTCCACCTCCTCCCTCCTCCTCTCCCCTCCTCCCTTCTCCTCCTCCTCCCTTCTCCTCCTCCCTCCTTCTCCCTCCTCCTCTCCCCTCCTCCTCCTCCTACCCTCTTCCTCTTCCCCTCCCCCTCCTTTCTCTCCCTCCTCTTCCTCCTCCATCCTCCTCCCTCTTCCTCCTCCTCCTCCCTCTTCCTCCTCCTCCCTCTTCTTCCTACTCCTTCCTCCTTCTCCCTCCTCCTCCTCCCTCCTCTTCCCTCTCCCTCCTTCCTCATTCTCCCTCCACCTCCTCCCTCCTCCTCTCCCCTCCTCCCCCTCCTCCCTCCTCCTCCCTTCTCCTCCCTCCCTCCTTCTCCTCCTCCTCTCCCCTCCTCCTACCCTCTTCCTCTTCCCCTCCCCTCCTTTCTCTCCCTCCTCTTCCTCCTCCATCCTCCTCCCTCTTCCTCCTCCTCCTCCTCTTCCTCCTCCTCCCTCTTCTTCCTCCTCCCTCCTCCTCCTCTCTCCTCCTCCCTCCTCCCTTTTCCTCCCTCCTCCTCCCTCTACCTCCTCCCTCCTCCTCCTTCCTCCACATCCCTCCTCCTCCTCTCCCCTCCTCATCCTACCCTCTTCCTCTTCCCCTCCCCCTCCTCCCTCTACCTCCTCTTCCTCCTCCTCCCTCTTCCTCCTCCTCCCTCTTCCTCCTCCTCCTACCTCCTCACTCCTCCTCTCTCCTCCCTTTTCCTCCCTCCTCCTCCTCCATCTACATCCTCCCTCCTCCTCTGTCCTCCACATCCCTCCTCTTCCCTCTTCCTCCTCCTCCCTCCTCATCATTCCTCCTCCCCCTCCTCCTCCCTCCTCCTCCTCCCTCCTCCCTCCTCCTTCTACCTCTTCCTCCCTCCACCTCCGCCCTCCTCCTCCTCCCTCCTCCTCCCTCCTCCTCCTGCGTTCTCCTCCTCCCTCCTCCTCCTTCTCCCTCTTCCTCCTCCCTCTTCCTCCTTCCTCTTCCTCCTCCCTCTTCCTCCTCCCTCCTCCTCCCCCTCCTCCCTCTCCCTCCTCCTCCCTCCTCCATCCTCCTTCTCCCTCCTCCTAATACCTCCTCCTCTCTCCTCCTCCTCCTTCCTCCTCCTCCCTCTTCCTCCTCCTCCCTCCTCCTCTTTCCCCTCTCCTCCTCCTAATCCCTCCTCCTCCCTCCTCCTCCCTCCTATTCCTCCCTACTCCTCCTTCTCCCTCCTCCTCCCTCCTCCTCCCTCCTCCTCCTCTCTCCGCCTATCTCTTCCTCCCTCCTCCTCCTCCCTCCTCCACCCTCTTCCTCCTCCTTCCTCCTACTCCTTCTTTTTCTTCTTCTTCTGCTGCTGCTGCCGCCGCTCCATTTACCCAAGTTAATTGTTGGGGGAATATGTAAAGATCTTTCAAGTGCTCTTTCTTATGCTTTTTGTAAGTTGGTCTTCGTTTATCTAAGGTTGTTCTAACCGCAACCAATAAATGATTAGACAGACAGACAGACAGAGAAGGAGGGACAGACAGACAGACAGACAGACAGATAGTCGGGAACGGGAACTTATATGAATTAAATTAGATGCTCCTCATCAGGAGCTGGGCGAAGCCGGGCCGGGTCAGACAGACAGACAGACAGACAGACAGATAGGTAGTCGGGAACGGGAACGGGAGCTTATATGACTACTTATATGAATTAAATGAGATGCTCCACACCAGGAGCCAGGCGATGCCGGGCAGGGTCAGACAGACAGACAGACAGTCAGGAACGGGAACGGGAGCTTATATGACTACTTATATGAATTAAATGAGATGCTCCCCACCAGGGACTGGGCGAAGCCAGGCCGGGTCTGCTAGTTGTTAATAAAACCAAAATCACATGAAGGTTACAATGAAAAATACACTAGGATTCTTGGAAAGAACAAGTTTATTCGTAAATATAAACAGAAAACAGTCTCGGCTTTCTCCTGGCAGCTTTAACAGTAATCTTCCAGTTGTAATCTTAGAGAAAACACACATTGCCAGCTTGGCATAGCCAGTACTAGCATCTCGCCAACAAATACAACCGTATCTTATTTATTCTGCTGCCGTTTTCTTTAATTTTTGGCCGTTTACATCTATTCCGAGAAAACAAAACGCAACAGATATTTACAAAAGCCGTTCATCGGCTGTTTTGTTTGTTTTTGTTTGCCGATTCGTCTTCCAAGTGACTGGTCTGTAGCAGATGTTGGCGATAATGACCCTTCAGTCATTCAAAAGTATGCATAAAATTTGGTGGAACTGCGGTAAAGCTGTGAAAGTTTAAACAATATAAAATGACACAAAGTAGTGCAGCTTTACATAACAGAGTTACGACACATACAGAACGTTGCGGCGGTTAGCCTTCATCAGCAAACAAACACATTCACAAACACAACATACAGTCAAGGAGAACTCCTGTGACTACATTAGAAGGTGATGACAGGACGAAAGGAACAAATGCATGGAAAAATGGAAGCAATGAAGAGAAAATGAGAATTGACAAAATGTTAATTGAAAAGAATGTTAGTCGAAGAAAATGTTTAATAGAAAAACTGTTTATAGAGAAAAAAACAGTATACTCACCTCACGTACGGACCTTTGAATGACTACGGAAAACTTGGGTGTATTTGTATAGCGGTGCTGGATGTTACGGTACAGTGAGCACATAGAAAGAAGGGGGCGGGGTAGGAGGCGTGTAAAATTGACCACGACCCCATTGTGTTGTTGGTCTGGGTGGATTGGTGTGCATGAACACGCGTGCTTACATAGACACACTTCAACAGACAAAATGCTAGTGTATGTGGACATGCAAGAAGAGAGAGAGGGAGAGAGAGAGAGAGAGAGAAGAGCGAGAGACAGACAGAGAGAGACAGAGAGAGGAAAAGTGCCTGTGACCTACCACATGGGGTATATTGTAACCTACGAAATAGTCAGTATGGTTGCTAGTCATACAACGCGCTACAGGAGCCCCTCGCCCAGTCCTAGAGTTGTTGGGGTTGTGTAAGATCCAACCACTGGCAATGCACGTGAAGAAGGTTTGCACAGAGAAGCCAGATGTAAGAGGAGAGAGAGAGAGTGTGAGAGAGAGCGCGAAAGGGGGGAGAGAGGGGGAGAGAGAGGGAGAAGGGAGAGGGAGGGAGAGAGAGAGAGGGAGAGAGATAGAGAGAAAGGGAGAGAGAGAGGGGGAGAGGAAGAGAGAGAGGAGAGCGAGAGAGAGACACAGAGAGAGAGAGGAGAGCGAGAGAGAGAGAGACAGACAGAGAGAGACAGAGAGAGACAGAGAGAGGAAAAGTGCCTGCGACCTACCACATGGGGTATATTGCAACCTACGAAATAGTCAGTATGGTTGCTAGTCATACAACGCGCTACAGGAGCCCCTCGCCCAGTCCTAGAGTTGTTGGGGTTGTGTAAGATCCAACCACTGGCAATGCACGTGAAGAAGGTATGCACAGAGAAGCCAGATATAAGAGGAGAGAGAGAGGGAGAGAGAGAGTGAGAGAGAGAGCGCGAAAGGGGGGAGAGAGGGGGAGAGAGAGGGAGAGAGAGGAGAAGAGAGAGGGGGAGAGGGAGGGAGAGAGAGGGAAGGAGAGAGAGGGAAGGAGAGAGAGAGGGAGAGAGATAGAGAGAAAGGGAGAGAGAGAGGGGGAGAGGAAGAGAGAGAGGGAGAGAGAGAGGGGGAGAGAGAGAGGGAGAGAGGGAGTGAGGGTGAGAGCGAGAGAGGGGGAGGGCAAGAGAGAGATCAAGGGAGGGAGAGAGAGCGCGAGAGGGAGTGAGAGAGGGAGAGAGAGAGCGAGAGAGAGGAGGAGAGAGAGCGAGAGAGGGGAGAGCGAGAGAGAGAGGGAGAGAGCGAGAGGATGAAAGAGAGAGAGGGAGAGAGCGAGAGAGAGAGAAAGAGAGAGAGAGAGAGAGGAAAAGTGCCTGTGATATACCACATGAGGCGTGTGGGGCGCGTCGGTCTACGTGTACGACGTTTCCCTCGTACTGTACCCTATGAAATAGTCAGTATGGTTGATTATTACACAGCACACTTCAGGAGCCTCTCGCCCAGTGTTTGAGTTGTTAGGGCTGTGTGAGATACAACCACTGGTACTACAAGTGAAGTGGGTGGGCACAGAGAAGCAAGATGTAAGGAGAGAGAGAGAGAGAGAAAGAGAGAGAGAGAGAGAGAGAGAGAGAGAGAGAGAGGAGAAGTGCCAGTGATATACCACATGAGGCATGTGGGGCGCGTCAGTCTACACGTACGACGTTTCCCTCGTACTGTACCCTATGAAATAGTCAGTATGGTTGATTGTTACAAAGCACACTTCAGGAGCCACTCGTCCAGTGTACGAGTTGATGGGGCTGTGTGAGATCCAACCACTGGTAATACAAGTGAAGTAGGTAGGCACAGAGAAGGCAAGATGTAAGGAGAGAGAGAGAGAGAGAGAGAGAGAGAGAGAGAGAGAGAGAGAGAGAGAGAGAGAGAGAGAGAGAGAGAGGAAAACTGCATGCGATATACCGCATGGGGAATGCGGAGTGGGTAGGTCTACAAATGCGAGGCTTCACTCCTACTGTTCTCTATGGAATAGAGGCAGTAAGGTTAATTGCTATACCACGAATTTGAGGATCAAATCTTCCAGTGGTTGTGTTAAAATCAGACCACCGGCAATATAGTTGGAATATGTGGGTACAGAGAAGCCTGAGAGAGAGAGAGAGAGAGAGAGAGAGAGAGAGAGAGAGAGAGAGAGAGAGAGAGAGAGAGGAAAGTGCCTACGACACGATGCCATGGGTGGAGTGTCATAGGCTGTTTTCCAATCTCTCTCTCTCTCAATCTCTCTCTCTCTCTCAATCTCTCTCCCTCTCACTTTCTCTCAACAATCGTGCTTCTCTGTGCCTACCTATGCCATGTGTGACGGGTCGTAGGCCCTTTTCCAATCTTCTCTCTCTCTTTCTCTCTTTCTCGGTCTCAATCTTTCTCTCTCTCTCTCTCATTCTCTCTCACCAATCGGGCTCCTCTGTGCCTACCTATGCCATGTGTGGCGTGTCGTAGGCTCTCTTCCAATCTCTCTCTCCCCCCTCTCTCTCGTTCTCTCTCTCAATCTCTCTCTCATTCAATCTCAACGATTGTGCTTCCCTGCGCCTACCTATGCCATGTGTGGCGTGTCGCCCCTATGCCATGTGTGGCGTGTCGTAGGCTCTTTTCCAATCTCTCTCTCTCTGTCTCTCTCTCAATCTCTCTCTCTCATTCTCCCGCAACAATCGTGCTTCTCTGTGCCTACCTATGCCATGGGTGGAGTGTCGTAGACTTTTTTCCAATCTCTCTCTCAATCTCTCTCTCTCTCCCTCTCTCTCTCTCAATCTCTCTCTCATTCTCCCTCAACAACCGTGCTTCTCTGTGCCTACCTATGCCATGGGTGACGGGTCGGAGGCTCTGTTCCAATCTTCACTCTCTCTTTCTCGGTCTCAATCTCTCTCTCTCTCTCTCTCTCATTCTCTCTCAACAATCGTGCTTCTCTGTGCCTACCTATGCCATGTGTGGCGTGTCATAGGTTCTTTTCCAATCTCTCTCTGCCCCCCCTCTCTCATCTTCTCTTCTCTCTCGCAAAATCTCTCTCTCATTCAATCTCAACGATCGTGCTTCTCTGCGACTACCTATGCCATGTGTGGCGTGTCGTAAGCTCTTTTGCAATCTGTCTCTCTCAATCTCTCTCTCTCTCATTCTCTCTCAACAATCGTGCTTCTCTGTGCCTACATATAGTCATGTGTGGCGTGTCGTAGGCTCTTTTCCGATCTCTCTCTCTCTCTACTCTCTCTCTCTCTCTCTCTCTCTCTCGATCTCTCTCAATCTCTCTCTCTCGCTCATTCTCTCTCAAAAATAGTGCTTCTCTGTGCCTACCTATGCCATGTGTGGCGTGTCGTAGGCTCTTTTCAAACTCTCTCTCTCTCTCTCTCTTTCTCTCTCTCTCTCTCTCTCTCTCTCTCTCTTCATCTTGCTTCTCGGTGTCTACCTATTCCAACTATATGCTGTGATCTGATGTTACACAGCCTCAATAACACAACCACTGGGGGGTGGGGGGGGGGGGTTGATCCTCATATACGTTGTATAAAAATCAGCCTTGCTGGCTCTATGAGTGAAGCCTCGTATATGTAGACCGATCGACCCCATACACATCCGGTGGCGTGCCGTAGGCACTTCACCAATCTCTATCTCTTTTCTCCTCTCTCTCTCTCTCTTCCTCTCTTCCTCCTCTCTCTCTCTCTCTCTCTCTCTCTCTCTCTCTCTTCCATCTCACTTCTCTGTGCCTACATATTCCAACCATATTGCCGGTGGTCTGATTTTAACACAACCACTGGGTGATTTGATCCTCAAATACGTTCTATAACAATCAACCTAACTGCCTCTATTCCATAGGGGACAGTATGAGTGAAGCCTCGTATTTGTAGACTGACCGACCCCGCATACATCAGGGGCGTGTCGTAGGCACTTTTCCAATCTCTCTCTCTCTATCTCTCTCTCTCTCTATCCTCTCTCTCCTCTCATTCAGTCTCTCTCTCTCTCCTCCATCTTGCTTCTCTGTGCCTACATGTCCCAACTATATTGCCGGTGGTCTGATTTTAACACAACCACTGAGTGATTTGATCCTCAAATACGTTGTATAACAATCAACCTTACTGCCCCGAATCCATTGGGAACAGTATGAGTGAAGCCTCGTATTTGTAGACCGACCCGACCCCGCATACATCAGGGGCGTGTCGTAGGCACTTTTTCGCTCTCTCTCTCTCTCTCTCTCTCTCTCGATCTCTCTCTCTCTCTCTCTCTCTCTCTCTCTCTCTCTCTCTCTCTCTCTCTCTCTCTCTCTCTCTCTCTCAGGCTTCTCTGTACCCACATATTCCAACTATATTGCCGGTGGTCTGATTTTAACACAACCACTGGAAGATTTGATCCTCAAATTCGTGGTATAGCAATTAACCTTACTGCCTCTATTCCATAGAGAACAGTAGGAGTGAAGCCTCGCATTTGTAGACCTACCCACTCCGCATTCCCCATGCGGTATATCGCATGCAGTTTTCCTCTCTCTCTCTCTCTCTCCTCTCTCTCTCTCTCCTCTCTCTCGTCTCTCTCTCTCTCTCTTCTCTCTCTCTCCTTACATCTTGCTTCTCTGTGCCTACCTACTTCACTTGTATTACCAGTGGTTGGATCTCACACAGCCCCATCAACTCGTACACTGGACGAGTGGCTCCTGAAGTGTGCTTTGTAACAATCAACCATACTGACTATTTCATAGGGTACAGTACGAGGGAAACGTCGTACGTGTAGACTGACCGCGCCCCACATGCCTCATGTGGTATATCACTGGCACTTCTCCCTCTCTCTCTCTCTCCTCCTCTCTCTCTCTCTCTCTCTCTCTCTCTCTTTCTCTTTCTCTCTCTCTCTCCTTACATCTTGCTTCTCTGTGCCCACCCACTTCACTTGTAGTACCAGTGGTTGTATCTCACACAGCCCTAACAACTCAAACACTGGGCGAGAGGCTCCTGAAGTGTGCTGTGTAATAATCAACCATACTGACTATTTCATAGGGTACAGTACGAGGGAAACGTCGTACACGTAGACCGATGCGCCCCACACGCCTCATGTGGTATATCACAGGCACTTTTCCTTTCTCTCTCTCTCTCTCTTTCTCTCTCTCTCTCGCTCTCTCCTCTTCTTCTTTCACCCTCTCGCTCTCTCCCCCCTCTCCTCTCGCTCTCCCCCCCTCTCTCGCTCTCTCTCCTCCTCTCTCACTCCCTCTCTCTCGCTCTCTCTCTCCCTCTCTCACTCCCTCTCGCGCTCTCTCTCCCTCCCTTGATCTCTCTCTTGCCCTCCACCCTCTCTCGCTCTCACCCTCACTCACTCTCTCCCTCTCTCTCTCCCCCCCTCTCTCTCCCTCTCTCTCTCCCTCTCCCCCCTCTCTCCCTCTCTCACTCTCTCTCTCCCTCTCTCTCTCCTCTTACATCTGGCTTCTCTGTGCATACCTTCTTCACGTGCATTGCCAGTGGTTGGATCTTACACAACCCCAACAACTCTAGGACTGGGCGAGGGGGCTCCTGTAGCGCGTTGTATGACTAGCAACCATACTGACTATTTCGTAGGTTGCAATATACCCCATGTGGTAGGTCGCAGGCACTTTTCCTCTCTCTGTATCTCTCTGTCTCTCTCTGTCTGTCTCTCTCTCTCGCTCTCCTCTCTCTCTCTGTGTCTCTCTCTCGCTCTCCTCTCTCTCTTCCTCTCCCCCTCTCTCTCTCCCTTTCTCTCTATCTCTCTCCCTCTCTCTCTCTCTCCCTCCCCTCTCCCTTCTACCTCCTCTCTCTCACCCCTCGCTCCCCCCTTTCGCGCTCTCTCTCTCACTCTCTCTCTCCCTCTCTCTCTCCTCTTACATCTGGCTTCTCTGTGCAAACCTTCTTCACGTGCATTGCCAGTGGTTGGATCTTACACAACCCCAACAACTCTAGGACTGGGCGAGGGGCTCCTGTAGCGCGTTGTATGACTAGCAACCATACTGACTATTTCGTAGGTTACAATATACCCCATGTGGTAGGTCGCAGGCACTTTTCCTCTCTGCTGTCTCTCTCTGTCTCTCTCTGTCTGTCTCTCGCTCTTCTCTCTCTCTCTCTCCCTCTCTCTCTTCTTGCATGTCCACATACACTAGCATTTTGTCTGTTGAAGTGTGTCTATGTAAGTACGCGTGTTCATGCACACCAATCCACCCAGACCAACAACACAATGGGGTCGTGGTCAATTTTACACGCCTCCTACCCCGCCCCCTTCTTTCTATGTGCTCACTGTACCGTAACATCCAGCACCGCTATACAAATACACCCAAGTTTTCCGTAGTCATTCAAAGGTCCGTACGTGAGGTGAGTATACAGTTTTTTTCTCTATAAACAGTTTTTCTATTAAACATTTTCTTCGACTAACATTCTTTTCAATTAACATTTTGTCAATTCTCATTTTCTCTTCATTGCTTCCATTTTTCCATGCATTTGTTCCTCTCGTCCTGTCATCACCTTCTAATGTAGTCACAGGAGTTCTCCTTGACTGTATGTTGTAATTGTGAATGTGTTTGTTTGCTGATGAAGGCTAACCGCCGCAACGTTCTGTATGTGTCGTAACTCTGTTATGTAAAGCTGCACTACTTTCAGTCATTCAAAACAACGTTTTCCCGTAGTAAATTTGAATAACGAAGACACAAACAACAAATTGCACTATTTATTGCCTGGCATGTTTCGCTGCATCCTTTCAGGTGCATACTGCAGAAATCACACAATATTTGAATAACGAAGACACAAACAATAGATAGAACAATAGAAGGAATCATGATTAATCTGCATAGACCAGTTTTGTGCATACAGAAAGACATGATAGTCAGTTTTAAATTACCGTGATAGACAATTGAAATGACTGCGAATGTGTGTATATTTCAACTTGAAGGTTTATCTAATTACTTTACTTTATGTTGTGCGTTTTCTGTAGTATTTACCTTGTTATTTTTGTCATTTGATATTTTAGCGAAATTGGCTTTGCTTATATTATTACTAAAGGGTTATGGACGCAGTTCGTGATCCCGCATTCCCGCATTTGAAACACATCTGCGCGCGATTTGGCAGAAGATTGCCTTGCGTTGGTTTTTTACGAAATGGCATGGGTCCCGGTCGCTCAGAAAGCAATGGCAAACTACTGATCGTAAACTTGCGAAGAGATCACAACCGCAAAAAATGCTGGTGTTAACTGCAACATCCTGTTAAGGATATGCAACTAACTTTTATATACTGTCACTGTCATTTACTGTCAATATAGTACCTTGAGGTGGCTTACTTTAACTACATTCAGGTTGACATTTAAAGGTGCATGAAGAAGTATTTAGACTGCCACACTTCATACCACAGGTATGTCGGTTACAAAAGCGTCCAGAGGCATGAAATGGGGTATTGCTTGGATAGCAAAACCATTACGTGGAAAGTCCGAATCGAAAGCTCACTGTGTGGGCTTCATAAAAGGTGGAAAAAGTGTCCTAGTGGCACGAAATGGAATATTGCTCGCATAGCAAATCCATTACGTGGAAAGTCCGAATCGAAAGTTCACTGTGTGGATGTCATCTGCAGACTGCATCCTTCTGGTTTCCGGAGGGAACAGCCTATGGTGAACGGAAGGCCCAATATACGGAAGTGAGGCTAAGCGGCCATGTGTAGGACTTGACGATTCCTAGGGTGAGCCCAGTACCAGAGCACCGTGTGTTGCCTTCTTGGATGGCGGGGAATGCCCATGGTCTGCCCCTGCCTTCTCTTGAGGGCTGATCAGGATGTCTTTGGCTGTTCTATATGGACCAGCTGGGATGGGGGATAACACCACAACAGTGAGAGTCAAACATCCTAAGAAACCCCCGGGAAGGTTAACCCGGTCAACAAATGCCCGCAGAAGTCGGATGTGTCGGTCTAACGGCGCAAGAACGCAGCTCTGCTGTAAACAGGCACAACGCAATCACGTCCGAAAAAATCCCCGGATGAACGTAGAAGAAGTACCTTGCGGTGTATGGAAGAGGGGTGTTTGAGCCTGAGGAATTAAAGGCCGCCTGGCTAGTGCAGTCGCCGCGAACTGTGCAGGTTAGGATTTTCTTTTTGCCACCGACAGAAAAAAAAATCCAACACCTTACCGAGGGATCGAACCCGGGTCTCACGAAGGAGAGTCCGGCGTTCTAGCCACTCGGCCAGCCGTTCCTCATTAGTATTAAAAACTGTTGTTTTAAATAAAAATTGCCCCGAAGTAGTTTCATGCTAAGAGTCTGAGAAATGATAGCGCTATCACATTCTGTAGGCTTGAATACACGGAGGGATAGGCAGCCAGTCGTTTTCTCACTTTGGCAAGTGACCAGCCCAAACGCCCAACCCGCGTCCATGAAATTACCAGTGCAGTACGCTACCAACTTCGTTAGCTCGTCCGCCATTATTAGTCCATCCATCCATCATGTGCCATACCGATAAGCGTGGGTGGTCATGTTTTTCTATCTCACTCGATGACTAGAGTCGTGGATCAGCTCAGTGTTCCTGTCTCGACCATGCCATGTGGCCAAGCCACCCAGGTATTTACCTCTCGGTCTTCCCCTTGGTCTCTTCCCTTAGATCTTGCCAGTTGTCACCAAGTTCTCCAATTCATTTCTTCTCATAACATGCCCAAAAATGTTGACTGCCAGCGTCTAATGTCTCTAATCAGTTTGCGATCTTCATTTGTTTTGTGAAGGACTTGTTCATTGGTTTTTCTGTCTATCCACATTATTAGTATGATACAATTATTATTACTATTACTATTATTATTATTTACAACTTTTAATTACAATCAACTAATTAAGTGCCGAGGGGGTGATTAACCTTCTGAAGCGACTTTCCGTAGCTGCCGCGGGCTTATATACAGTAGTTGTCCTTGCGCAACTTCTTTAAGTTTAAATCTTATATATAAATTAGGATGTGTGTGGATATGTATGTCTGTATGTCTGTATGTCCTTTATACGTTCGCGAACGGCCCATCCGATTGAGATGAAATTTTCTACACGTCTTCCTTTCATTCCAGCGCTGCCAACTGTCGTATTTTTTCTTCTTCTTCCTCCTCCTCCCTCCTCCCCCTCCCAAAATACGTGCGTAAATATATGATGATGATGATGAAAGAATCCCCGAACCAAACGCTAGGGAAAGGGAAGAAATGACGTGACTACACAGAATCGTCACACGGCAATCATCATCAAGTGCCGTGCCGGCTGGCGTAGGCGTTCAATGGCTCTCCGTAGATCTCGGTCTTTGGTTTTCTGGATCAACTCTGCTGCTGATATTCCTCCATGCCACGGCAATATCAATAACAATTCATCTTTTTATGTGTAAGGAAGTTATCTACAGTCGTGTAGAAGGGAAGAACAATCAATGGAAGGACCGAAATCACAGAACCTAGACGAGTATGAATTTGGAATTGCGAACTCCCTCCTCCTCTCTTCTCCTCCTCCCTCTACCTCCTTCCCTCCTCCTCCCTCTACCTCCTCCCTCCACCCTCCTGCTTTTCCTCCTCCCTCTACCTCCTCCCCCTCCTCCCCCTCCCTCTCCCTCTTCCTTCTCCCTCTTCCTCTCCCCTCCTCCTCCATCCTCCTCCCTCCGCCTCCTCCCCCTCCCTCCGCCTCCTCCCTCCTCTTCCCTCCTCCTCCCTCTCACTCCTCATCCCTCCTCCTCCCTCCTCCTCCTCCTGCCTCCCTCCTCCTCCTCCTGCCTCCTTCTCCCTCAGCATCCTCCCTCCTTCACCCTCCTCCTTCTCCCTTCTTCTCCCTCTTCCCTCTTCCTCCTCCTCCTCCCTCCTCCTCCTTCCTCTACCTCCTCCTCCCTCCACCCTTCTCCTCCTCTTCCTCCTCCATTTCCTTCCTCCTCCCTCTACCTCCTCCCCCTACCTCCTTCCTCCACCCTACTCCTCCTCCCTCCTCCTCCTCTTCCAACTCCCTTTCCTTCCTCCCCTCCTCATTCTCCCTCCTCCTCCCTCCTTCCTCTCCCTCCTTTCTCCTCCTCCTTCCTTCTTCTCCCTCCGCTTCCTCCCTCCTCTCCCCTCCTCCCTCCTTCCGCTCCTCCCTCCTCCTCCCTCCTTCTCCCTTCTTCTCCTCCTCTCCCCTCCTCCTCTCCACTCCTCCTCTCCCCTCCTCCTACCCTCTTCCTCTTCCCCTCCCCCTCCTCCCTCTCCCTCCTCCATCCTCCTCCTCCCTCTTCCTCCTTCCTCTTCCTCCTCCTCCCTCTTCCTCCCCCTCCTCCCTCTCCCTCCTCTTCCTCCTCCATCCTCCTTATCCCTCTTCCTCCTCCTCCTCCTTCTTCCTTCTCCTCCCTCCT